>RJWH01004272.1:86873-114148 GCA_004363575.1 Solenodon paradoxus | reverse complement strand
GGTCAGAAAAGGCGGAAGGAAGTTCCGGCTCAGCAGAGAGTCCGCCAGGTTCAGAGCGGCCACAGGCGAGGAAAAGCCTGGCGGTGGTACAGGGCTGATAGGGGGAGGGGGGATGAGGAGGAGAGGCGGGGCCCCCTACAGAGTCAGAGGGGGCGGAGGCAAGCCCCGCGGCAGACATGGGGGGTGCAATCGCGCCCAAACCGCCCCGGGCGGGGAGAGCGCTGGTAACAGGGCCCCCTACAGAGTTAAAGGGGGCGGCGGCCCCCAAATCGCCAAGTCCCGAAGTGCCAGCAAGTAGAACTTGGGCCGTGGTACATTGAGCGCAAAGATCTGGGCGGGAGCGCAGAGCCCAGAAGCCCTGAATGTATGGGATCTCTGGCCATTTGCCGATCCGTCTGCAAAATTGGTCTAAGTCCGTTAGAGCAGCAAAATCAAAAGTGCCTTCCGGGGGCCAGCATTTATCGAGTTGGTATAGTGGCCACACCTTAGTGGACAAAAAAAGCAACCGTTTTCGCTTAAGGGTGGGATCGATTGCAGCCAGATTGTTTTAGGATCTGGTTTGGATTCTCGCCCTCCCATTTTGATCCCCACGGAGCAGCAGGTAGAGAAAGAGGCATCCCTGTAACGCTACCTGCTGTGCGGGTCAGAAGAATGGGAATCTGAGTGTAGGAACAGCTTCCTATCCTCAGACCCCGACGGAGGAGAGCAGCCTCTCCAAAAGCTCCCCCGCCGCAGCGCTGTGATTTTCCGCGAGAGCAGTCTCTGTCAGTATTCAGGGGAGCCGGATTCGGAGCATAGGGATCAAAATTAAAATTAAGGCGGTAGCACTTACCCTAGTTCATAGTTCGGTCGGGAGGAATGGCCAAGAGATCTCCTCGTGGAGCGGGAAGAGGAGCGGTCTTCAGGCAGACATCAACTCCACCCGGGATTTGGCACCAAAATGAAAGGTTTTTTCTGAGCTCCGCGAGGAAAGAAAGTCAATTAGACAAAAAGTCGAATAGCCAGGGCTTTATTGGGGTTTGCGCACCCGGGCGAGGTTCTCCGGTCCGCAGAATAAGGGCCGGGGAAGTCGCGCCCGAACAAAGGGAAGCGCGATCTTTATGCAAAAGAATTTCGCGGGCTTCACACGTGGCGATTGGGGATTGGTCCTGTGATTCCAGGTGTGGTTTCGTCAGCTTCCTTTTTCCCGGGTATGGCCGCCATTTTGTCCTTCTGGGCCAGCCTAACAATGGAGCCTCTTTTGGTGAAGCCATAGGACTGCCTGAAACTCAGTGGCAAGAGCACTAGAAAGGGAAGAGGGGCTTTCAGTTTTCGTTTGGGACTTAGCACCAGCTTTCTGAGTATCTTTTCCGACCCAGGCCTCGGAAGGTCTAGGTCAAGATCAGCATTTCCCAAGTGTTTTACTCAGGGTGTTGAGGTATTATGAAAGAAAGAAAAAAGAGTTTGTTGGCCATTATTTCCTAGAATGTCATATGTGAACCATGCATGTTAGATGAGATGGTTTTCAGAGGTTCTTGGCTGAAATGAATATTTTTAAAAATGATCCTAATTTTCCATCCATAATAATGATATCAAATGCCCTTTAGAGTACACCCTTTAAAAGGTGAGTGGGTTTAAAGGAAAAAGGTTAAGTCAATAATAGCACAGATTGCAAATGTGATAAAAGACGTAAAAATGGCACACAAATACGGAAATGTGAAAAATGTTCTGTTAAATCAAATAAAGCCGATTTTTTTTTTTTTTAAGGAAAGGTACAGGAAGGAATTAAGGTGAATAGGCAAACAGACAGAAAGAGAGAGGAGGAAGAACTTTATTTATTTTTTGTGTTTAGCTGCTCACATTGATTGTTCCCTCCGCTCGTGGGGTTCTGCGTCTTAAACTCAGGACCTGGGGATGCATGTGGCACTGCTCCCAGGTGTACTAAACTGCTAGGCCACCAGGGTGCACCCAAAACTGTCTCTTTTTGCAGCACTTTTCCATAGGTTGACATTTTGCCTCTTCAAGAAGGGAGTTGGTGTGCCCTGGTGGCTCCGGTGTCAAGCGCGTCCCTGGGGCATAGTCCATATACACTCCAAGGTCATGAGCTCATGACCTGCACTCGCATGTGGGGCTGGGTGGGGCTACTAAAATGAACAACTAAATAAATAAAATGCTTCTTCCTCCTCTCCCTTCCTGCCTGCTACCTGTCTGTAGTCATGCCTGCCTTTCTTCCTCTATATAAAAAGAAAGGGATTTGGCCTGCAGCATTTTTAAAAATTCATTTGATTACTGAACCCTATTTAAATAACAACATCTAATGAGACTCAGGAATTGCTGCTGGGAAGTGCTGAGCTGTAGGATCTTCCTTCCTCCCCTCCCTTATGTCTGATGAACAGTCTTACAAGAAAGATGAGGGATGGAGCTGGAAGTGGCCACTGAAGGAGATTTATATGGTGATTAAAAGCACATTAATCCCTAAACACAATGTGGTATCCTGGACAGGATCCCAAAACAGAAAAACAAAAGACAATATTTGGAAAAAACTATCAACATCTAATCTGGAGTTTAGTTAACACTAGTGAAAACTAGTGACATATAATCGGAAGTTTAGTTAATAGCAATCTACCAAAGTTGATTTCCGCTTTGAAAATGGACATGCAACGAGGAAACTAGGTGTGCAGGCCGGGAGCTGGGTTAGAGGGCAGCAGACAGAGCTACGAAATCCTGAGGAAAATCCACACGGCCTGGGAATATTCCCTCCTCACCGCTTTGCCTGGTCTCACAGTGCTCAGCTTGAGGAGCACCCCACTCACAAAATCCTCACTGAGACCTCTCCACATGCCTTTGCTGGTGCCAAATTTGGCCCCCCAAAGGAGGCCCTGGTAAGAGTAAAAAGAGGCATTTTTCACCCTCTTCAATTTCTGTTGTGGTTACTTGGCCCTCCAAGTCACAACTTCGCCCAGACAATATTCTTCAATTTCAAATTACTTTCAGGGTGAAAGTTCCCTTGGGGTCAGGGAGGGTAAAATTCTCCAGACCCAGGACCTAAGCATATTCACCTATCTGAATGCAGAGACTTGCAGGCAGGCAGGTGGTCATAAAATCCTCAGCAGGCCTTGGTGGACAGAGATCAGAGAGGAATGTTCTGGCTGAGAGAGGCTGTGGTCTGTTTCTCTGCTAACCTTCCCCAGAGTCTGTGTCTGGGGGATAAATGGGTGCAGAAGATAGAGAAGTAACTTCTATGGCATTATTGCAGGCTTATCACACACGTCAATATGTTATTACATTTCACGACAGTTATTGAAGGCAAATTAAGACCAAAGATAAAATGAAAGGGAGCTAAGCATCAGCAAAAATAATAGATAACATTTTGCGAAGGGCCTCTCTTAACACTGTCTCAAAGAATCCTGGTCTCTCTAAAGAGTTTTCAAAGAATCTTCAAGAAAACTCTTCTCTCTTGATACTAATTAATAGGAATACGTATGAAGTATGAGATTGTCCTCAGGGTCTTGCCAATGTGGGCTGAAAGGTGACGGGAAGAAAGACCAGGAGAGGGAGACCAGGTTTGGACAATGCACCTGACGGGGAGAGGAGAAAGGATAAGTGTATTCAGAACCACACGTAGGAAAATTTCAGTCTTTTCCAGCTGATTAGAGAAATGCTACTGCTTCTTTGTAGTTTCATTTGTTTGTAGCTATTTTACCAAATTCGTGTATTAATTTCCATACTTTTAAACAGTTTTTTAGTTTTCTAGTACTGAATGTTACCAGAAGGGGCTTGGGCTCTCACTCATGGTTCTCGTGAGTCTGAGAGAAGATTTCGTAGGACCCACTGGCTCCGGGAACAAGGGAGGTAGCCCAGCCTGTAGGAAGCAAAAGCAGATGAGATTTGTCGAAGACCATACGCCCTTTAAGAGACGGGATAAGGGCAGCTGTATTCCAAGATGGGACTTGGCCACAGGTTGCTCAAGCCTGAGGCTTTTATAGAATCTGGAAGCCTTTATGCCTGCCCAGGGGTGTGCTGGGGTAGGACAAGGATTTTGATTGGTCCATTAGTGGTTCCCCTTTTAAGCTGATTGGAGGACTTCAGATTGGCTCCATTTCACAGTCCGCTGCCTTGTGATTGGAGGACTGCCTCCTATGTTCCCTCCCCCTGCTTTCCGGTTCATGACTGGCTCACACTACTTAGCAAGGCTACATTAACTACGAATAATTTTTTTCCTTTGTCATTCCTCTTATTTCTATCCCATATCTTACTGCCTTGGGAAGAATTTTCAAAAGAGTAGGTAATAACATTAGTAGTGGACATCATTGTTTCGAAAGAAGTGACATTCATATTTCTCCTTTCCTTGGATTTGACTTTAGATTAACTGCTGTTTATAATATCACACATTTCCCCACCCAGCTAGTTATTCATCTTGAGCTAGCGTACTAATCTCTCAGATGGGTGCATCACGACATCAGGGAGGGGTGGAAATAGTCCCCCTTTGCTCACCCGACAGGTCTGCAATTGAGCCTGAAATAAGAGTGTTAGATTTAGTTCTTCCAAACTGCAGTGGGATGAAAAGTGTTACTTTTCACATGCTAATGTAGGAATCAGCTTCCAGCTAGACCATGAGCTTTTAAAGTTTGCTTACCTGTCTTGTTTCTGCTTACCTTCTTAGCCAAGTACTCACAATATTTAGGAGAATTTTAGTGTGCTTGTACTCCATTTTTCTTTACACATTCACCATTGATCACCACCACTATGGTCCATCTCTAGGACTTCTTCATCTCCCCAAGTTGAAACTCAGCCCACATAAACCTTAACTCCGTCTGCCTCACACCCCCAGCCCCAGCAACCACCATTCTGCTTTCTGTCTCTATGAATTCAATCTTTCTAGAATCCCCTTACAGTGAAACCGTGTAACATGTGTCCTTTTGTGTCTGGCTTGTTTCACTTAGCATAACATCTTCAAGATTCATCCAGGCTGTGTATTTTTTTGAATAAATAAGCTTTAAAAAAAAAAAAATCCACACTTTCCAATTTTAACCAGAGATGCAGAGGAGAATGAAAGTCCCAGGAGGAAGGTGAGAAGCTTCAGGGGTTGTAGGGAAGGAGGACAGAGAGAAAAAGGAAGGCTCGCGCTCTGCAGACCACGGAAGGGCAGACCGAGCATGAGGGTAAGGGTGGGCAGTGCGTGGGTCATGGGGAGAAGGTTCTGGAGGAACAGGGAGCCCCGGCTTTCACAGGGATACCCACTGGAGCGGCTCCAGAAGCTTCAAGTGTAACTTTGACCAAGGTTCTTACCTTGGGGTCTGTGCACTCCTAAGAGGTCCTTATATAGATTTTGTGAGAATACTGCCCAAGTTCAGAGGTTTCGTGTTGAGACTGTATGCACTGGAGGAAACAGGGCTTTCAGCATTCATCAGCTGCCCTTGGAAACATATGCGTGTGTGCGTGTGTGCGCGCGTGTGCACCCACATATGTGTGTGTTGCTGTTTAATGGGTAGAGGCTTCACTTTGGATGGATGACCTGACCTAAATGCACCCACATATGTGTGTGTTGCTGCTTAATGGGTAGAGGCTTCACTTTGGATGGATGAAAATGTCTGAACTAGACAGACGTGACGGTTCCACAATATTGCGGATGCTGTAGGTGTTGCTTTGAGAGGATGAGTTTTATTTTATGTGACTTGTACTTCAATAAATCAACTGCAAGAAGTATAGGCTGACGCTGAGGATTCCCTCTAGATCCATTTTCTGAGCTTCATTCTCTCACATGGATCTGTTCGTGGACAGCTCCTCTGAGGTGCCCCCCACCCAGAGACCCCGAATTCCAGAATCCATTTTCCCACTTTTCCTTTCAGCACTTGCCTGAACTCCCTTCTTACAGGCGCTGGATTAGTTTCTGGTGATTCCCTCAGCATTTTCCACCGACTTGGTGGCCCCAACAGCACCAATAAATTCCTCTGCTGTCTGGCGGTCCGAAGTGGACTGTGACCGACTAAGACTAAGACTGACTAAGGAGGGCTGAGTTCCTTCTGGGGTTCTGGGGTGATGGGGGATTCCCAGCATTCCCATTCCCTTGCCTTGCCTGGTTTCTACAGGCTGCCTGCTTTCCTTGGTGCAGGGTCTCTTCAGTGGCAGAATGAGCACTTGCAGCATTTAAAAATCTTTTCAACTCCGACCCATGCCTCCTCTTTCACATCAAAAGGCCCTGTGATTACATTGGGTCAACCAGAGAATACAAGAACACCTCGCCACCTCGGAATTTTGTTTTAGGTCATGTCTTGGTGGCCTAGAGGTCTAGTGCAGCCTGGAAGCAGTTCCACATATATCCCAAGGTCCCGAGTTCAAGACCCGGTGCTTCGGGAAGCAACAAACTAAATATAAATAAACAAAATGCTTCTACCTGTCCGCCTGCTCACCTTCATTCCTGCTTGCACCTTTCCCTAAAAACGAATCACCCAAAACCTTTGATTTAAGACTGTCTACAAAGGCCCCTTTGTGATGTAAAGTATCTTAGTCACAGATTCTGCGGATTATGGGGCCTTTATTCTGCTGACACCGTCCTTCACTCTGTCCAGTTAGGGATTTGGGGTTTGTTTGTTTGTTTATTAAAGGAAGGCAGGCAGGCAGCAGGCCAGAAGGAAGAGAAAGGAGAAAGAATCATTTTATCTGGTTAGTCGTTCCTTTAATTGCCATCCCTGAACCCAAGCCCAGTTGTGAACCTGGGTCCTTGGGCTGTACTATGGACTGCGCCCCAGGCACAGGATTAACACCTGAGTTACCAGGACCACCCAGTGGGCCTTCCCTACTATCAGTGTTCTTTCTCCTTGAGAGAGCTTTTCTCAAGTTTGAGAGGCCTTGCAAAATCTAAATTTTCCTTCAGCCTCAGCCTAGGTGACACTTTCTGGGAAGTCTTCTTGGCTCTCATCCACATCTTTCTTCAGCATTTCCCTGTCTTAGCAATGATCACACTACATTAAATAGCTTGTGCATCTGTCTCCATCAACAGTGTTTATGTCTCCTGGTGCAGTAGCTCCAGCTTGGTGTCTGGTACACAATAGGCATTTAAAGCTAATTTACTGAATAATGAATGAATGGACTTTGGAGGGAGAAAGAACTGCGGAATACCACAGCACGGGGCTTTCCTTTCAGAGCGGGTAGTGCAGCAGATGGCCAAAGGGGTGACCTAGTCCTCAGGACTTCTCCTTGGCCCCTAGTAACAGGGACAGGTGGCAAGATGAGAGTAAAACCTGTAGATTCCCCAAGCCGCGCGGTCCAATGCCACCTCAGTCAGCAGTGACCTGAATCTGAGTCACCCCTGGTTCATAACCGAACCTCATTGTCAGCCTTTCCCACAAGTCTCCCTCCCGCTTCCACCAGTATTCACAACTATTATAGAGCTGCTCTTTTCTCAGTGGTGAGATTAACCCCAACCACTATGACATTCACCTGTGGGGCCGTTCAAATGCCCGCCATCTCCCTGTTTGCCTTCTCCTGGAAGGAGTCAGGAAGGCAGCCTGGGGTTTAACACTTTACATTGGTCACTGTTTGCCTCACCCTCTCTTCTTAGCATTTGGAGTCTTCACCTGCTCGCAGGTGTTAGCAGAGCAGCAGAGACCACCTTGGATGGGCAAGCATCAGAGACTGCTAAGGAGTCTGAGAAACTCAAGATTCCACGTTGGCCAAGGACTGTCAACCCTCTGTACTCATTAGAATCAAGTGGGATTCTTTCAATAATGCCAAACATCTAAATCGGAACACTTGGAAGTGGGCGTCGGCCTTGGCTTGTTTTGTTTGTTTGTTGAAGCCCCTTTGGTAGGGCGGCACATATTCCTCGTTTTTCCCAGTGAGGGGCTTCTCTGGAAGCGAGACTTGAGCGCTAACACACTCTCGGTGGCTCCAATGCATCCGCCAGTAATGTCTCTGTTGATCAAGGATTTGTTTTACCAGTTCTCTGTGGCCTGCCCACCCCGCACTGTCTTGGTCTGAGCCGTGAACAAAGCTGGTCTTAAACAGTTTGAGTGCTGGCTTGGTCACTTATGGAGTGACAAGTACTAACAAGTAGCTGAATCTCTGAAACATGATTTCTTCATCTGCAGGATGGTAGTGATAACACTTACCTCTCTGAACTAATTGTGGGTCTGGATCGGAACAACAGACGCTGCTTCTAGCTAGTCTAACTAGAAAAGGAATTTATTGGAAGGGACTGGATGGTTCAGACTCAATGGGAAGAAGGGAGACGATGACTTTGGTTAATTAGGACCTAAGAGAGGAAAAGACACAACCAAGACACTCTTTCCCCTTTTCCAACACACAGACACACAGAGACACACACAAAGACACACACAGACACACACAAAGACACACACACACAGACACACACATACAGACACACACACAGACACACACACAGACACACACATGCAGAGGGGGAAGGGGAGGGAAGGGGAGGGAAGGGGAGGGAAGGGGAGGGGAGGCATCTGTTTAGGACACCACCAGGTGCTGAAACTCAACTTCATATCCATCACAATTTCATGTATAATTGTAATTGGTGGTGACATTTTTCAGTCACTTGCTCAAGAATCCGTGGTCCAGCCTGAACAGAGAACTGGGTGTAGTAATGCTGCACACGCCTACCTGCTGGGGTCAGAGAGAGGGGACATTTAGCATACTTTGTAAAGACAGGCACATGAGGGAACTTAAGGGTGGTAAAACTCTGTGCTTTGGGGGTTCTCCATTCACAGTTGCACCTCCTGGGGAACTATCAGAAGACCAGAATCAAATTAACATACAAATTCCAACAAAAATAACAGGACTCAGGACCGGTTATTGGAGGATGGGGCAGGATAAGGGGAACAGGTGGCGGTAGGGGACACAGAACTCTGGTGGTGGGTGTGGCGTGAAATACAGACTGAGAAGCTATTTCAGTCTCCTCAATGGAGCTTAGCATTGTGAACTAAAGCCATAATGAGTATTACTATTTTTACAAAAGATCAGAATCTCTGGGGCTGGGAGAAGAAAATCTTCATTTTTAATATAGAGCTTGAACTCACTGAATTCTGAACTATTATGTTGGAGGAACACTTACTCCTCCATATTGAAAAAATTGGGGGTGCATCTCTGGCTCAGGTGGCTGGAGCAGCTGAGGCGAGGCCAGGTCAAGCCTCCGAAAAAGCTGGGGGTTTAAAAAGAAAGCTTGGGGATAGTCAGAGAAACCCTTTCCTACTCTTGTTCTTGAGACAAAGCAAGAGTGTTTTGGAAAAGAAAACAAGTAAAGAAACAAAAATCAGACTCACCCTGGCAGAGTACAGTCCACCTACTTTCCAAGGTCCTAGGTTCATATCCCGGGGTTGCTGGCAAGAACCAAGATGAACAATTAAATAAAATAAAAACAAAAAATAATCAAATGGCTGTGTAAAGAACGCAAAGAAAATAATATCATAAACACAGATAGAATTTATTTTACAATGTCCATTTGTGTGATGCTAGATCAATGATCAATTAAAGTCTAGTTCTAGATGAAAAATGACTGGCATGACTTAGAAAATATAGGTCTGCCTTGAGCTCCTGATTCTTACCCTTTATCTCTACTTTGTTTTCCTTTCCTGATTAATTTGCCCACGACACATGGTCGGGAGCTGATGGGGTTTACTTTCTCTTCAGGGAAGCTGTGCTACCTGTTAGGAACCTTAAGTCTCATAAGCGAGAAAGCAACGCTCCCCGACAAAACCTTTGCCTGTAGGTGACCTCTGAACCCTCCCCAAATCTACTGTTGTAGGTGCTTCCAGGATAGACTGAATCTATTTGTAAAGATTCCACAAGCCGAGGATGAGATTCTGAGGTGGGCTCTATGGACCGACGTCCGCAGGGCCCTCTGTTAACTTTTGTAATAGGAGAGTCTACGTGTATGGGACTTTCTTTCTAGTGGAGATGATTACATGAGACCAAATCAAACTGGTAAAGATCGAATGAGAACTATCGGAAATTCAGATTTAGTAAACCACCAGATGAGTGAAATAGTATGTTGTAAGCGTATTGTGCAAATAATAACCCTGTGCCAGTTGAGAACACTCACCTTCAAAACTGACTCGAGGCTCAGAGGCCGTACGTTACAGGACAGCTTATAAAGAGGAAGCTGGCTGCCCCGGACAGTGACTGGTTGCAGCCACTGGGGTTTCCAGCTGGGGGGAAACTGTTTCAGGGCAGATTTAGCAAGATGACTTCGGTTTCAGTGATGACAATCAGAGGCATTTACAAGAAGTAACCTCAGTTCCACTTATGTTCATGAAGGAAGCTGGATTTAGTTTTACTTACGTGGATAATTTAAACAGAGATTTTCAAGTTTGGTCTCCATCTTGTATTTTACTTTAACAGAACAAAAGGAGTTGTATGTTCTTATAGAAATATCTCTCTTAAAGCTGGAGTACAGGGAACAAATGGATTGTCTCTACTCTAATTATGTCTGTATATCTGTATATGGACCAGTCATCTCAAATCAGCATATTCTTTCCTCTGAGAACTACTGAGAAAACAGTGGCAAATTATTTATGTCTAACTCTTTCCCCAGCTGTTCCATGCAGGACAAAATTCACTTTTGTCAAATCCAAAAATGCCAAAAGATACTCACCTTTAATGATTTTCATTTTATCTAAACTGATTTCCCTAAGGAATTTGAAAATACATCTTGTCTCAAAAACATGTACAATTAAATTTGTTCAGAGGAAGATTGCTCTTGGGAAGTATTTCCACAAGAAGCTAATGCCAGACATTTTATATTGACTCTCTTTTAACGTTAGACTTCTAGATATAACATTTTCTGCTTATCCTTGAATTTTTGAGGTAGCATTATTTGTGTGTATTTTTTGCCTCCTATAAACTATTTGATCTACAATTAGAATTTTTTTTTTTTAATTCTAAAGGATGTACTGTTAAAACTTGGAAAAGATAGAAAAGATTGAGAAGAAACTAAGCTGGGCGCCCTGGTGCCCTCGATCTAGTGCAGCTGGGGGCAGTCCCACAGCAGGGGTAACCGATGTGAGCAACCAAATTAAAAATGAATGGAGTGCTTCTTCCTCCTCTCTTCCTGCCTGTTTACCTGCTTGCCTTCATTCCTGCTACACCTTTCCTTCAAATGAAATAAAAAAATAAAGAAGCTAGTCGGTTAAATCATCATTAAGATAAAACTCACACTTAATCTTTGGGATGCATATTCTTTTTTTTTTTTTTTCCCTAGTTGAGACAATGCTATATACTCAGTTTTATATTCTGATTATTTAAACTGTCAGGAAAAGCTGTAAAAGACTTTGAAATGGGAATACAAGGAAAAGAAGTAATCACCCAGCAGCCTCTCTACCTAACATCTCTGCTTGCAGGGAGTCATGCAAAGGGCTCTGTCCATAGATACACAAGCGTTTCCTGCTGGACAGAGGGACAAATCACATCCAAATCCCCAAGAGGATGATGTCACTTTTGTAGATATTTGTAACGTCATTAAGTTTTCCCGATTGGCCTATTCCTGTGGGACTCTTTGAATTCGCTTTTGAACTGGTTATCATACCTTACTGGTTCCCTCCTTAATTAATGAGTTAAATTAAATCTTGATGAACGTTCACTTTATATTTGGGTGTCATGATTTTATCTTTTTTAAAAAATATCCTTTGGCGCCCCCTGGGGGAGCAGTGGTTGGGTCACTTGCCTCCAAAGCAACACAGGCCACAGACCCCCTGGATTCAAGCCCCGGTCTGTAGGGGAAGCAACGGGTGTGAACAACTAAATACAAATGAAATGGAGAGGCGTCTTCCTCCTCTCTCTGTCTGCCTCCCTTCTCACCTTCATTCTTACCTGCAGTTTTCCTTTTAAGAAATAATAAAATAAATTAAAAAAAATTCTTTAACGCAACTAGTATTAAATCATAAATATTTCTCATTTAAAAAATTACTCATGGTCATGTTCTTGTGATTCAAGTGGCTGAGATAGTTGGGTGTGGACCATGTGAAATCCAAGAACCTGGGTTTAGGGGACCCAAAATAAACCAATAACATAAAAATGCTTCTTTCTCCCTTCCCACCCTCTCTCCTGCCCTCTCTCTCTCTTCAAAAACTGAAATAAATTATTCATGAATACACCCACACATAAAATGGCTCTATGGCACACCATCATGTGAATGTGAGACATTTTATTTCATATTCAAATTCCTTACCCCGCTCCCCCTGTGTTCTCTGTTTATAGTGTTTGCAGGTTTTCCCTTAGAAAAAGATAGGACGAGCATCTGAAAGCTGACCATCAGGCAATAAGACAGGAGTCTGTTCTGTTCTATACCACCCCAGTTTTCAAAACACTGACGACCCTGTAACTGGATCTCACAACCCACTAATGGATCATAACCCATAGTTTGAAAGCCTGGTCTTAAATCATTCATAAAATATTCATAAATGGAATAATATAGAGTGTATCCTCTGTGCTTGACGTCAGCACTGACCTCCATTTGTTCCAGGATCAGAAATTCACTCCTTTTTGTTATGAACATTTTAAATTATATATATATTCTTTACTTATATATATACGAATTTAATATAGTACACAATAATTTACATTATATATATATATATATATATATATACATGCACCACAATTTGTTTATCTATTTACCTACTTATGGCTATTTTGGATGTTTCTAGTTATTTTTCACCCAAGGAAAATTTTTACCATAAATAACTTCAAAACACTAATATAAATTTCACTGTCAAGAATGGATTATTTGACCCATGATATTAATATTACCAAGTTTTTTTTTTTGTGGTTGGTTTTTAAAGGAAAGGCATAGGCAGGAATGAAGGTGAGTAGAAACGCAGGCAGGAAGAGAGAGGAGGAAGAAGCATCTTTATTTTATTCTATTTAGTTGTTCACACTGGTTGTCCCCTGGGCCCAGGACTCAAACCCAGGTATATGCAGGCTGCTCCTTTGGAGGTGACTGACCCAGCTGCTGCTCCATCAGGGCAATCCTATCAAGTTATTTCTAAAATGCGCTTGACATACTATCATCCGTTATTTTATTTGAGATGTTAGGGAAGGCTGCTCTGGTGGCTTCATAGTTCAGTCCACTGGACGCAGTTCACACACATCCCAAGGACCAGGGTTCGAGACCTGGGGCAGAAGGGAAAAACCAGGATAGACAACTGAATAAAATAAATAAAATGCTTCTTCTTCCCCTCTCTTCCTGCCTGCGTGTCTCTGCTTGCCTTCATTTCTGCCTGCACGTTTCCTTTGGGGGAAAAAAGTCAGGGTAATTTAGATTCTCCTAATGCTAAATCCAATGGTAAAGATAATTAGAAGATTACTTTTTGTGAATGGTAAAATAAACCTAACTGCAGAGCTGGGGACAGCCACTAGCCTCTCTTTGAGCGACAGCTCTGCTAGCAAGCATGGCCCTGGGTTGAGAAAGCACCCCTGTCCCTGGTCTTCTTGTAGAATCTGCACCCCAGCAGCTGCTGAGGACCTTCAGATCCCCGGTTTGTTTCTCCACTTTTCTCTGTGGTGCAGCCTCCACCAGGGGAGGGAGCTGAGGATAAGGGAGGCCTCATTGCTGTCTACACTGGTGGGAGTTCACCCTCTGCATCACAGAGGTGGGAAGAAGAGATACTCTGACTTGCCTTCCTCGGGGAGTTAATGTTGTCCTTGTCTGGAAGCTTCTATCAGTGACAGAATGGGTGGGCCGAGCGGTCATGGCTCAAGTGTAGACTCCTGCCCATCTCACCGCTGTTTCGCAGAAGATCCTGGATCCATGCTTCTGTGTGCTGTGTGCCCTGTGGACAATTCTCAGAGAGTTTAAATGGGCTTTTACTAACAACACATTTTGACCCGTTTTGATTATTTTGCTGAGGAAGCAGGGCCCTCCCATCTCCTCCTGCCACCATTCTGGAAGAGTCTGTCCACAGATGCTCTTTTGCACTTATTTTTTTCCTCTTATAATAATATACCCTGGAAATCACTTCTCATCATTTCATAGAGATTGAACCCCTCATTCTTTTGCTGTGACAAGGTACTTCACTTTGTGGCTGTGTCCTAGTTTACAGTCTCATGGAGGGGACGTAGGCTGCTCCCACCCTCTTGCAATCACAAAAATGCTGTCGTGTGCAACCTGTCCCCGGGTGGTTTCCTGTCAGCTGGACGTGTGCGTTCAGGCTAAAGGCCCGGAGTAGCATTGTTGGGCCCAAACCTAAGAGCAGATGCACGTGTCAAATGTCACATATTGCTCTGAAAGAGCTGTGCCAGTGTTTATTTTTACTAGCGATGTAGGAGAATTCCTTCTGCCCACAGCCTGACCAGCAGAGTGTACCGCCATATTTTCCCCCATTTCTGTCAACTTCTCACGTGGCATGTCAGTGCAGTTGCTATTTGCATTTCTCGAATCATCACTAAGATTGAGCATCTTTGTGTATTTCAATGTACAATATTACATTAATATTAGTATTATTAATAGTCAACATATATTGAATTGTTCATTTCTTTGTCCTTCCATGTTTTGCTCCTTCGCACTTCAATTTCAGGGTTTAAAAAATATTGATGATGATCTAGCCCTTTATATTTTTGCAAATGTTTTCTCCCAGTTTATCACTTTATTTTTTTACTTTTTGTGGTGACTTTTGCCATTCAAATGTTTATTTTTCTTTTTTAGAAGCATTTTAGATTATTTTTATTTAGTTGCTTGCATTGGTGGTTCTCCCTGGACCAGTCCAAATCTTAGTGGAAATGTTTATAGTGTTTATTTATTAAGTAAGATGCTGGTTTTAGGACTATTAGAATATACCCATCAGCTCCCTTTCCTTTGAATTTCTTCTTTTTTTTTTTTATCAGAAATGGGTGTTGAAATTTTTATCAGAAATGTGTGTTGAAATTCGCCGAAGCGTTTTACAGCATCTACGGAAATAATCATGTGACCTTTTACCCTTAGATGTATTAATATGGTATATGATATTAATGAATTTATTGATATTGAGTTAATTTTTTCTCCCAGGAATCAATCCTCATTTCTTCCTGGTACATTTTGTGCTTAATGTGGTATTCAGATGCTGTTTTCTACTATTTTATTATTATTATTATTGCATTATTATTTTTAATAGTTTTTCCTTTTTATTCTTTTAGCATTTGGGTTATATTCATAAAAAGTTAGCATGTTTCCTTCATTTTCAGTATTCTAAAAAAAATTGTGTTGAATCTGGTTCTTTTTCTGAGGCTAGAGCCTCTGATCCCTCTACAGGAATTGAGCTCTAGTTTTTTTGTGTCAGGAACTGAATTAACTTCCATTCTTTTATTCTGAACTGATAAAAATGTTTAGTACTATAAAGTTTTCTTTGTTTAGAAACTGATAATGTAGTTCTTTTGTTCATCATTATTGTCTTGGAAATTCCATAATTTCAGTGTGCATTTCTCCTTTTTAGAAATTGAGCTTTAATTGATGTATAACAGTGTTTTAGCTTTTGTTGTATAACAAAATGATTTGATATAAATATATGTGCTGAAATGATCATCAAAATAAGTTTAGTTAACATCACCACACATAATTATACATGTTTTTCTCTTATTGCTGCATTTTCTCTTAAATGGAAAAGTTGTTTAATAAACAGTTGAATGTTCCGAATGTTAAGAATTCTTTAAAAAAATTTTATTAATAGTTTCCAGGTTTTTTTCCTTAAAAAGGTGCAGGAAGGATAGAAAGAAAGTAGACAGAAGAAAGAAGAGGAAAAAGCCCTTTATTTTAATTTAGTTTCTCAAGATGGTTGTCCCCCTGGCCTGGGTCTTGAACCCAGGACCTAGGGATGCATGGGGACTGCTCCCAGATGTACTAGACCAATAGGCCACCAGGGGGCGCCCAATAGTTTATGGTTTAAGGACTTGTGATCAGAGTGTTACTTATAAAATGCTCACTTGTTAGAACTTCCTGGAATTTTTCTCATGACCTAACATATTAATCCTTTTAATTCATGAGAGAGTTTTCGGGGTGAAAAGTTTGACATGTATCCATCAGATCATCAGTTTTAAGGATGTCCTTTAACTCCTACCTATTGCTCTATAATAATCAATAAACATTTTCAGCTTTTCTTTCTTCTTACATGTTTTAGTTTCATGATTGCTATGTTGTCACAATATCTCTATAGCTATGTGTCTATAGATACGGATATGTAGAGAGAAGTATTTGTTCACTGGGCTCTATACTCAGGCTCACCTTTATTTTAATCATTGACCTAGAATTACCTACATTAAAATATTGACCATCAGTCTTTCTCTTTACTAAAATTTTTCAATTCATCTATTGGTTGGATGGGATCTCTAGTAGATTCCTCAAGAATCTGAGTTCCTGATTACTGAAAATGCTTTTATTGGTGCTTGAAAAACAGTTGGGTGCCTTGGATTACGCTCTTCTCATTCAGTTTCTAGAAAATGCTCTTCTGTTTTAGCCTTGTTTCATATACTGCTTTAAACAATGTTTTTAAAGGAAAGGTATAGGCAGGAATAAAGCAAGTCAGTAGGTAGAGAGGACGAAAGAAGCATTTTATTTTATTTTTAATCAGTTAGTTGTTCACATTGGTTGTACCCACCCCTCCCCACCTCCACCTGGGAAGTGAACCTGGGTCCTTTGAAATGTATGTGGACTACACTCCTTCAGAGGTAGATGGCCTAACTGCTACTCTACCAGGTGTGCCCATATATTGCTTTGGAGAAGTTTGATGCTAATCTCTTTTGTACCTGTAAATCGTATGCTTTTTTTGCCTAGAGACTTTCAGCATATTTTCCTTTACCTTTAAAATCTGATTGCCCAAAGCAAAGGAACAGATGAATCAAAACCAACCCTTGGACACTGGCATAGAACCGAGGTGACCAGTAGAGAATGGGAAGGGGAGTGGGGTCAAGTGGTGGTGGGTCCAGTGGACAATGGTGAGGAACTCTTGGTAATTTGGAGGAGCACAGGCTGGGCTGACATATATTTGGGGGATGGGGAGCTTGCATATGGGGAACCAACACGAGTTTACATTAATTTGTGAAACAAAGTTACCTCAGTAAAATACTAAAAAGATCCATTAAAATATAGAAATATCATAAACTATTATGTAAGAGTATCATTTCTGCCTGGGGCTGAGTGTGTAGTCAGGCAAAAAGACAAATAATCAGTGTTTGAACTCTCCCAGGGCAGAGATTCAAAGTTTGGGTCTAACATGAAGGTGTGAATGGAGCAGGAGGGTCTTGTTGGAGTGGGGGGGGAGGACAAGGTGTTGGGGGTGGGACTTGGGCCCTGGTTGTGGATTTCAGTCCTCCAGGGACCCCAGGGTTATACCCAGTATCCTAAACACCAGCTGTAGGCTAAATAAACACCGCAGATGAAACCTACCCCCTCCCAAAAAAAATCTGATTGGCAAGGTATGCCTCAGAATTAATCATTCTAATTAATTTTCTCAGATACTGGGTAGGTCTTTTTAATACCGTAATTTCAGATCTCCTTTGTTTCTGAAAAGTGTTCATGGATTATAGTTTTAAATGTTAGTTCTACTGCATTGTTTTGATTTCTTCACCGCTCCAATGATACAAATGACTGTCCTTTGCATTTCTCACATTTCTGTCCCTGCCCTTTTTTCCTTTCTTTACCTTATTTTCATTTTTGTAGTTGTTTTTCTGCTTACCTCTCCAAATACACTCTCAGATTTTTATTTTTCTTTCTTTTCATGAAGCAGCATTTCATGACTTTTTTTGAAATACACATGCACCTATGTCCCCATCACCCATGTCATGTTCCAGCACCCCAGACGCACCTTCATCCTTCTATCAGTGAATACTCCCCTACCAGTTAATACTGCCCCATCAGAGGTAACCGCCTTGCTGACTTCTGTCCTCATTAGTTTTGCCCCTTCTTGCTATGCCTATATCTGACTTCTTTCATTCGATAACATATACATGAGATTCGGTGCATACATTAAATGTTTTATTTTATTTATTCTTTCACATAACAAATATCCCTGATCACCCACTGTGTTCAGTGGATACAACAACGATTTTGAACAAGGCTGCAGTTGTTTTCTTTCCAAAGCCCAGTATGGGTGGTATTCAAAACACAGAAAAATATAAAACTAGAACAATGGGAAGCTAGACAAACGGTCACTAGGATGGTGCCTGTGCCGAGGTCTTGAGTTAGGCCTGACCTGAGCATTTGCGTTTCTAACAAGTATATCTCCAGGAATCACACCTGGAAAACCACTGCTTCCAGAGACCAGTTTACAGAACTCATCAGACCCCTTCACCTAACTTCAGCAGCAGCAGCCCATGGTTCCTGCCTCTTCTTCATAAAAACCCAAGACCAACCCAGTTAACTTCTGCCCAAGCCAGTACCTGTCAGTCAGTGTTCAGCATCTCTCAGCAGGTATCTCTAGGTTCTTAACAAGTATGGAGAAACCTCGGCTCAGGAGAGCCACGCTGCCACCATATACTGTTTTCCCTCATTATCATCCGCATTGTCACTGTCAAAATTATTAGGGATGGACATTTGGTCCAGGTCTGCATGCAGCTTCCGGAAACTCGTGGGGCCACACCTGGCTGGAGGTCCAGGATGCCCAAGGTAAAGCTGCCCGCTGCTGTTCGGGGTGAAGGGCAGAGAACCTTCCAGTGGCTTCACGTTGTGGAATCTCTTAGGTTGAATAATCGGCTGCTGAAGGACTTGCCAGAGAATCTAGTGATCTCAGAAGAGTGGGCGTGTGAGCCAGTGGATGTGCGGCTCTCTGTGGCATCACTGTGCAGGTCGCCCTTCCCCACCAGGTCCTGGTTCTTCCTTTCCTGCCCCGGTTCAAAGAAACTTCTCTCCAGGGAGCCCTTCTCCCTCAGCCTCGTCAGGGCGGTTTTCAGTCTGGGGACCCAGGTATGTCCGGGGTTCTGGGCTTCTATTGGTCTTCATTTCCCAGAGGGGAAGACTTATTAGCAGGGTGCTTTCTTTGTCCACGACCACACTGGGAAGCCAGGAGGGGCGTGATGATGCTGAGGTGCTGGGCGTGATAGGACGCCCAGCTGGGGGCTGCCGGGATGCCCTGAGGTTCCGAATAAAACGGTCAGGGTCCCCAATGCAACAGCCCAGTTGACTTTTTAGTCTCAAAGACGTGCCTCTCGTGGGTTGTGTCAGGAGATTGTACTTCCAACTACGCTTCCTTGCTGTGTGGGCAGGTTCCTCACGAGGAACCGGTTCAGGGAGGCCTAAGTGTCACTACGGCTCGTTCTGAAGGTTTTCATCTTTTCTTGGCTCTCACGCAGCATTTCTGAGCACGCCGGCCTCTACGTACGTGTCCTGCGCGGCTCAGCTCAAGCCGCCTTCCCACTGGGCACCTTGAGAAGCCGCTAGAGGCAGGATGAGTTTGAAGGTACAAACGACGAATAGCCTAATTCTAGAGAAAAGTCTTTCCAATCCACAAACTCAGATTCTCCCCTTTCTGTTAGTAATGAGATGGTCCTTAAAACGGACGGAGTTCATAGAGATGGAGAAGGATGCTTTGGCCGGTCTGAGACCGACCTGTCCCTGGAAACTGACGCCCTCTAGCTGGTCGGACTGAGCACCAGCACGAAGACGCAGTGCGCAGCGCCACCTAGCGGCCAGCCTGCACCGGCCGTCTTCCCTCGCAGGTGTGTGGAAGCGGCTGGACCACAGCGAGGCAGCCACGCCTGGGAGGGACCTCACGAGGTCCAGTGGCCGCATTTACATTCTCCTTGATTTTTGAGATCGTGCCTCTTTTATCTTACAACTTCCTCTTTTCTACCAAAGGGCAGGTAGGTTGGATTGGAGTTTCCCTTCTTGTATGGTTTCTTTATGTGAGCAAAACCCCCTCCTGAAGCTTCCCTGACACTTCCCTTTTCTCTTCTTGAAAGTAAAGAAGAATATAGAACGAAAGGCTTTACTTGGAAACGAGAATGTTCTTCTTAAGTGTAGGATCCATCTGGGTGCGTGTTTGGGGCTGGGGTGGGACTGGGAGTGGGAGTGGGGTTACGCACTGTGCTCAGCCCCAGGCAGAAATGATGCTCTTAGATAATAGTTTATGATATTTCTATATATGTTTTTTAAGTATTGCTTTAGTTTTTTTGTTTTTTGTTTTTTTTTAGTTGAGACTGGTGTGCAGACCAGATAAAGCCCAAGGGTTTTGAGACCCAGGACCGGAACTGAAAAACCAGAAAATAACTAAATAAGCAAAGATGCTTCCTTCTCTTTGCTCCCTCCCCCTTGCCTCCCTCCCTCCCTCCTTCCTTCCTGCCTTCCTTCCATCCCTCCCTCCCTCCTTCCCTTCCTTCTTTCCCTCCTTCCTTCTCTCCTTCCCTTCTTCCTTCCCTTCCTCCCTCCCTCCTTCCTTCCTTCCCTCCCTCCCTCCCTCCCTCCCTCCCTCCCTCCTTCCTTCCTTCCTTCCATGCTTCTGTCCTTCTCTCTCTTCCTTCCTCTCAGAAAAAAAAAGCATTTGGCAAAAGTGCAAGCCGCATATGGGCTGAAAAATGGGATTCTAAAACAAGCAGCATAAGACCAACCATTATGAGAACATTGATTTTTTTCCTGCTAATCCCCCCACCCCGCCCCCAATCGTGAAAGCCACATGAGGGACTATGTGGAATTGGAAGGCAGCATATCACTGCCTTCACCCAGCACTGAGGGCCTTCCACCTGCTACAGCTTCTGACCTCGTTTAGAGGTAAGCTTCTGGGTGTGAGCTTCTGCAGCTGGTGATAAAATACCATCCGCTTGGGATACAGTCGACCCAGCAAAACCAGTAAGGTGCGAAAGTGCTCTCTACCAATTGATTCCTTTGTTTGAATGGCGAAGACTGCCCATTACTCTACAGCAATAGATATTAGCAGTATTTTTCATCTCTGCCCATCTCACAGGCAATAATGACTAGCTGAGCGTGCATTTTTTGTACTACCTCTGAGGGTGATCATTTCATAAGCTAATTGGTTGTTGATCGTTATCTTTCCATAAATTTTTGTTCCTATTCTTTGCCCATTTTTCTATTAGTTTGTCTGCGTATTTCTTATTCATTTGCAGGAGTTATTTATACGAAAGTAATATTCAAACTTCGTCATATCTTGCAAATTCTTCCCCTATTCCATTCATTTATCTTTTGGCTTTGTTTATGATATTTTACATGTTTATGTGGGTGAGTCCATTGATCTTTCTTTTATGACTTCTAAAATTTCTAGTCTTTCTCAAAAGTAACAACCCCATTCTGAGGTTAAGCAAATGTTTTCTTCTTCCCCTGTTTTAATAGTTCTGTGTTTTGTATTTGCATCTTTAATCTCTGTGGAATTTGTGGTCGACTGTGGTATGATACAAGGTTCCAACTTACTTTCTTTCAGATGGAGAGTCACCTCAATCCTCTCATTTTTTAAGAGTATAAATTACAAACCTCGGATTACTAACTGCTTAATTATGCAAAGAGTAGAGAACTTTTACAGGTCTATGGGAGGGAGAGGGGTCGATGCCCAAAGTTCCCCTCAAGAAGGTCAAAGGGAGACAGGCAGGGTGTCTTCAGATAATAAGAGAGCTGACAGATTCGAGGAGAAGCAGATGCCATGAGAGTAAGATGAGAAGCAGTGCAGGAGGCGGATTCAAGCACAATTCGATATAATTCCTGACCACTAGCGGTGTCCAAAACTGACGTGTCTGTCACAGAGTTTGAGTTCTCATTGCTAGATATATTCCAGCCGAGGCCAGGTGACACGGCTCATGCATGCTAGAGAAGAGATTTCCAAATGCGACAGGAGTTTGGACTAGATAATTTGAACATGATTCAAGTGTTAAAATTCTATGATTTTTTTCACTTGGAAACTTTATTTTAAAATGACACATAAGTGCCTGATACCTCAAAAATGACTCATAGGCATTTAAAGCTGTCAAATACATAAGGGGATCCATTATAGGTAGATGTAGCATTTTGAAGGAGCGAGGAAAAGATGGATTATTCAGCAGATAGTGATGGCACAACCAGAAACTATGAAAAATATAAAATTGGGTTTCTTTCTCTTTATCAACACATTCCATATATCCAAGTTTTAATGGCTTATAAAATTGAGTAAAAAAAAACAATGGATGCATTGTTTTTATTATCTAGGAGTTGGAGACCATTTAAGCAGAACATAAAATTCTAGAAACGGACGTGCAGCAGTGTTTGGGCACAGCCCACAGACATCCGGACCCGGGTTCAAGTGCCAATGCCAAAGGGAACAGCCAAGATGAACACCTGGATAAAGCGAATTCAGTGTTTCTTCTTCATCTCTCTTTCTGCCTCTGCTCATCTTCTTCATTCCTGCCTGTACCTTTCCTTTAAAAAAATAAATAAAAATCTAGAAGCCACAAATTAAACAGTCGGGGTCACACCGTGGCTCAGGCGTCTGAGACAATGGTGTGCAGATCACATACAGCCCAGGGACCAGAGTCAAGACCAGAGGCCCCATTGAAAAATCAAAATAAACAACTAAGTAAATACAGATATTTCCTCCTTTCATACTTCTGAAAAGAAGAATGGCAAACTCGACTCATTAAGAAATCTATTGGACAAAATATGATTATTGAAGTTAAATTATATACCACAAATGAGAAAATACTTGTTAAGTAAAGGACGGATATGGAAACAATTCTTAAAAGTCAAGAAAGATGAATAGCCCAATTGAAAAGTGGGCAAAACCAATGAACAAGTAAATGACATTAATAAATATTCATTATTACGTATTGGAAAAGATTGTCAACCTCATTCATAATGAAAGAAATGCGTCCATAATGAAATACTACCTTTTCATCACTAGGATTAAGTATGAAAAAACTTGTGCTGCCAAGTGTTGACTTTAGTCTTAGAGATGCTTTTGGGAACTCAACTCCAATGGCAAGGAAAACAAAAGCAAAATAAACAAACAAGAATACATCAAACTAAAAAGCTTCTGCACAGCGAAAGTAACGGTCATCAAAATGAAGACATTCTACTGAACAGGAAAGGATATTTGCAAAGCAGACATCTGATAAGCAGTTAATAGCCAATATATAAAGAACTCATAAAACACAACAACAACAAAGTCAAACAATCCAACTAAGAAATGGGCAGAGGATCTGATAGAAACTTCTTCAGAGAAGGCATACAGATGGCCAATGGGGACATGAAAAGTTGTTCATTATCTCTTATTATCAGGGAAATGTAAATCGAAACAACAAGGAGCTATTACCTTACACCTGTGAGAATGGCTACCATCCAAAAGACAAGTGTTGACAAGGATGAAGAGAGAAGACAATCTTTTACACTGTTGGTGGAATGTAAGTTGATGTAACCATTATGGAAAGCAGGATGGAGATTCCTCAAAAAATTAAAAACAGAGATTCCATATAGTCCAGTTATCTCACTTAATGGTTTTAGCAAAAAAACTCACAAAACTTTAATTTGAATATATATGCGTGTTTATATATAAGTATATATGTGTGTGTCTGTATCTATCTCTCTGTCTGTCTGTCTGTCTGTCTGTCTATCTATCTCCCCATGTTCATTGCAGGATTATTTTCAAGAGCCCAATTGCTGAAAATAACCAAGCGCCCATCAACAGAGGATAAAGAAGATGTGGTACATATCCACAATAGAATACTACTCAGCCATAAAAATGGTGAAATCCTGCCATTTCAATGGCATGCAGGGACCTATGGGGTGTTATGTTCAGTGAGCTAAGTCAGACAGAGAAAGACAGATGCCAGATGATTTCACTTATATGTAGTATGTTGGAAAATCAGCAAACAAGTTAGTCAAGTAAAACAAAAACAGACTTTAGTCCCTAAGACCAAATTAGTGATTACCAGAAGGAAAGGGAAAAGGGGGGTGGTCAACTGGGTAAAAGGGGTCAATTATACTGTGAAGGACAGAAATGGACAATTAGTGGTGAACTTAATGTAGTGGATACATTGATTGACAATGATGCCCACCTTAAAACTATATGTTATAAAGCAGTTACTTCTGAAAATTGTTTCGGTTAGATAATGTCAAACATTGACAAAGGTATGAATAAATAGACAATCTTATATACTTTAGATAAAAGTGTAAGTTCACTATTTTGACATATTATGGTAACTTAAATATATTTAACTTTTCATTCAACATTTCTAACTCAAGGATCTGATCACGTAGCTTTATACTTCAGTTAGGGTATCTACATGTATACAGATACAGGATAATAATGCTTATATTTAACAGTCCCTTACGATGTAGCAGGTACTGTGTTAAGTGCTTTGCTTTGATTATACTACTTAAATCTCTCAGTGGTCTGAGAGGCAGGTACTATTAACATCTCTACTGAAGAGAAAAGCAAGGCACAGAGAATAACCAGCCTAAAGTCACACAGTCACTGAGTGGCAGAGCCGGGACTGGAACCAAAGGAATCCCTCTTCATAACTCTTGCTCCTAAGAATTCACTGTTTGCTAAAATGCACTCTTGAATTAAAAAAATCGAAGTTGAAATAAATATTTGTATACATATATATACATGTGTAAACATGCATGTTTTCATACAAATCTGCTTGTAGACAAGCTGATAAAGGAGCCTATGTGTGCACTTTCATTTGCACAGATAAACAGGTGTGAGCTTCAGTGTTGTTGCTAATCGGAAAATGCTGACTGACGTGAAGTGTTCATAAATAGAGGACTGGTGAAATAAAATGTGGTGCTTCCACAGAGTAGCATTCTATGCAGCTGTTAACTGAGATGTCCCTATGGGCCCTGACATGGAAGATATCCAAGATAAGCTACATTTTTAAAAGCAAGTTGCAAAACTGTATGTTTTGTCTTATGCAATTTGGGGGCATGTTTATGTATGTGTCCATGTTTGTGTGCACACGTGTGCATGATTAATTTCTGGAAAGACATGAAAGAGGATACAACACTGTTATCTCTGAGGAGGAGTTTCGCCTTGGAAAAGCAGTGACTTTCTTCTACACGGCTTACTTTTCTATTAGCAAGCATTAATTTTTCAATGAAATATTATTTAAAATGCACATTTCCATAAATTCCTACTTTTTAACTTCAGTGACTTGTCTGTAAGTAATGATTTCCTTAACTGTTTGACAATGGAGTACAAGATGTTCAGAACACAATAATTTATTTACCTTTTTTTAATGGTAGTGTTTGACCTTTCCTTTTCATGTTGGCAGCCGTTGGGACTTGGAAAGGGATTGTGTTGAACCTGCAGATCATTTTGAAGATATTGCCATTTCCACAATATAAATGTTCTGATTAATAATGTGAAATGTCTTTCTACTTATTTAGGTCTTTAATTTCAGCAGGTGCGACTTCAAAATGCTGGAGTGTGGACCCCACGAAGCCCAAAGTCTCAGCTTTGGGACTGGAGGCGAGGATGAAAAAACAAAAAACTAAACATCTAAATAAATAAAGATGCTTCTTGGTATGCCCTGGTGGGTCAGGCCCTAAGTCAGCAGTTGGGGCTTAGACTACGTAAAACCCAAGGACCTGGGGTGAGGGGAACAACCATAAACAAATACATAAAAGTGCTTCCTCCTCTTCTTTCCTTAAAAATGTTCCTTCCTCTTCCTTTTCCTTTCCTAACCCTCTTTAAAATTTTTTTTTAAAGGACAAGTGCAGGTAGGAATGAAAGGGAACAGGCAGACAGGTAGGAAGAGAGAGGAGAGGAAGAAGCACTTTATTTTATTTAGTTGTTCGTCTTGGTTGTCTGTTGGTCCCAGGTGACGAACCCTGGGACGTTGAGATGTATGTGGACTGTGCCAACCCCTACTCCACCAGGGTGTACCTAAAAAATAATTCTTTCAGCAATGTTTTGTAGTTTTCAGAATATAAGGTTGTTTTGTTTTGGTGAAATCAGGGAAGAGTTTAATACTAACTGGGTGATTCTCCCATTGATGGGCCCTCACCAGCTATAAAATTTTAGAGAAACTGTAGGGCAAATTTTTCATCGTTTTTGCACACTTTATGCTGGGTCTGCTAGTCACTGGGATCCAGCTGTGTACTTGTGATTTATAATTGTTTACTTGTGAAGCAAAATTTCATATGAAACAGGGAAGAGACTGTTCACATAAATAATGGATATTTGCATTGTAGATGGAAAAGAAAGTGCCTTTCTGCATATGATCTATCCTTGAGAATCTTCCATGAGTACTTGAGAAGAAAGTGAAATCTGTAGTCGTTGGGTGAAGTGATCGGTATATGTCTATTAGACCTGTCTTCCAGAAGGTCACTTAAAATGGCTGTTTCCCTGTCGGTTTTCTGCCTGGTTGATCTGTCCATTGTTGTAAGTGGGTTGTTGAAGTCCCCCACTACTATTGTGTTGCTGTCAGTGTCTCTCTTCAGGTCTAATAATACTTGCTTGATATATGTTGATGCTCCTTCATTTGGTACATGTATATTAATAAGTGTATATCTTCCTGCTGGACTGACACTTTCATCATTAATATAGTGTCCATCTCTGTCTTTTGTTATGCTTTTTTAGATGGAAGTCTGTTTTATCTGATATGAGTATAACTGCTCCTGTTCTTTTGAGGTTGCCATTAGACTATAGGATTGTCTTCCAGCCATTGACTTTGAATCTTTGTTTATCTTTTGGAAGAAGGTGGATTTCCTGAATGTAGCAGAAGGTTGGGTTATGCTTTTTAATCCATTCAGCCACTCTGCTGTAGTTTGATTGATGAGTTCAGTTCATTAACATTTAGGATGATTATTGATTTATAGCTCTTTAGTGTCATTTTATCATTTGTCTTTTGTATGTTGGTCCAGATGATGACTTTTTTCTCTTTATCTTTTTAGGTTGATGGGTGCAGTTATGTTTTGATTGATTCCAACTTTTGTTTTCTTCTTTGCTTTCTCCCTAGGGACACATTTTGAGGTTACCCTGAAGTTAGCATTCACAGTTCTATGTCTACTACCTAATTTTATTCGAAAGCATAGTAGTCTGCCTCTCATTCTAATTGTTCACATTTTTGTTCTCTCCTTTTCCTCCCCACTTTCAATATTTGCCATCATACTGTTTTTCTCTGTGATTTCTTTACGCTTTGTAGAGCATCCTTTAATATTTTTTGCAAAGCTGGTTTTGTGGTAATAAACTCCTTTAACTTAATTTGCTTTTCAGAAACGGGTTTTTTTTTTTTTTTTTTTTTTTTTTTTTTTTTTTTTTTTTTTTTTTTTTTTTTTTTTTTTTTTTTTTTTTTTTTTTTTTTTTTTTTTTTTTTTTTTTTTTTTTTTTTTTTTTTTTTTTTTTTTTTTTTTTTTTTTTTTTTTTTTTTTTTTTTTTTTTTTTTTTTTTTTT
>RJWH01004272.1:0-86773 GCA_004363575.1 Solenodon paradoxus | reverse complement strand
CTTATGGGGGCTCCTCTGTATGTGATATGGTTTTCTCTGGTTGCTTTTAATAGTCTATCTTTATTTTGTACTTTTGACATTTTTATGACGATGTGTCTAGGTGTATTTCTGTTTGAGTTTC
Organism: Solenodon paradoxus; assembly: GCA_004363575.1. Lineage (NCBI taxonomy): Eukaryota > Metazoa > Chordata > Mammalia > Eulipotyphla > Solenodontidae > Solenodon > Solenodon paradoxus. The sequence continues at coordinate 86,652 of RJWH01004272.1, read as the reverse complement.
TTTTATTAGGAACTCTTTGAGCTTCCTGGATCTGGAGGCTTGTTTCATTCTTCAAATTGGGGAAGTTCTCATCTATTATTTCTTCAAATATGGTTTCTGCCTCCTTTTCTCTCTCTTCCTCTGGGACCCCTATGATGCGAACATCCTTTTGATGTTGTCCCAGAGGTCTCAATTCCATCCATGCTGTCTTCTATTCTTTAAATTTTTTTAAATCTCTTTGCTGGTTTGCTTGATTGAGTTCCTCTGTCCTATCTTCCAGATCGCTGATTCTATTGGAAGTTTCATACATCCTATTGTTGAGTCCCTCTATTGAGTTCTTTAATTTAGATATTGTGTCTCTTTCTTGTTTGATGTCTTGTTTTAATTCTTCTCTTTGCTTCCTGACATTCTCATTTACTGCCTCGACTGATTTCTGGATTCCCATGAGTATGCTAATTACTGTTACCCTAAATTCCTCTTCAGGTAATTTACATACATCTGCTGTATTCAGATCTTCCCCTGGTTTTTTGATTGGATCCATCATTTTGCATATATTTCTCTGTTAGTTAGCAAACTAACTTTTGCTCTATTCAGCGTTCTGTTTATATTTCTGAGAGTTCGGTTTCCCTGGCATTACATAAGTTTGAGTTGCCCAGGATTGGCAAGCAGGCTGCAGTTTCACCTCTACCCACAAAGTGACGCTAACAGGTAGTGCTGAGACTTGGGACTGCCTTCTCACTATAATCCAGAGGGTGGGGCACCCGATGGGCAGGATTTCCAGTGGGTGGCTATGTGGTGGGCAGGATTTCTGCTCAGTGGACCCCAGGCTCTGGAGTGAAATGATGTGGGAGGGGTTTGAGCTCTTTGGCTGATTTCCGGTTATGGCTGCTTCCAGAGCAATTTCACCATGTGGGCTCCAGCTCAGTTCCCGGTGCGCTGGCTCTCCTTTCACCTAAGTTGGCCTTCCCAAGTCAGTCCCAGCACCACTGAGAATAAAGAATTATGAGTCAAAACCTACCAGATACAACACATTTCTATAAAACTGTTCTAATCAAAGGATTATGGCATGGTCCCAGAAGAGATGAGCAGTTATTGGAAAACTTTCTTCAGTCAGAGTCCACACCTCTGATAAAATGACTTAAGTTCTTATCTTCCTTCCAGTCTTTGCTGTATAACAAAAGGTACCAGTTTTTTTTGCATACAAATTTGTGTTCTACTTTCATTTGATGTTATTTCATCACATGTACAGACATGGCAATTTGTACGCCACACTTTTTCATTTGATGTAGTTTTGTAATTGGTTTCTCATCATGAGTCTTATTTTTAAACACCATATAATTTCATTATGTGGGGATGACATAATTAACAACCACTTCCCAAGTCTTGAACATGTAAGACATGTAAGACATATTTTGTTTCCTTTTCTGTTTCTCTCCAGCTCTCTTCTGCACTTCTGCCTCATAGATTTTTTTTCCTTTCTTTTTTTTTTTTTAATGAAAGGTGCAAGCAGAAATAAAGGTGAGTAGGCAGGCAGGAAGAGAGAGGCAGACACACTTTTTAATTCTATTTAATTTAATTCTATTTAAATTTAATTATTAAATTTATTTAATTTGTTCACACTGGTTGTTCCCCCTGGCCTTGGGTCTGGAACCCAGGATCTTGGAATGTGTGTAGGACTGCTCCCAGGTGTGAGCACAGGACACACCACAGTGATTATTTTTCACTTGCATTTTTTAATTGTAGTAATTATTCTACACATTAAAATAATTTCCTATATAAAGGTTCCTCATTCCTTAGATATATGTCAACACACCATTCCCTCCACTAGATTGCCAAGTGTTCTTCCCCATTGTCCAGTGGGCTCTGCTATAGTGATTTTAAGAACATTTTCAAGGTCGTTCCTTCTGAAACCTCCACATTCCCAATTTTTGCCCCCCTTCATTCTTGTTCTCACTCTCATTTCCATCAGCATCTCCCCATTCCCTCCCTCCACCCGCTTTCACTTCCCCGGAAAATGAAAAATTCTCTCCATCTTTATTTAGAAGAACAACTCACCTCATGCTAACTCAGGCCAGCCCTAAGCTCTAGATTACTACATCCACAAGGATTTATTAAAGTATTTGAGAATCCCTGCTTTCAGCTTTTTAAAGGAACAACTCTTTCTCCCTGCTCCATATGCATGTTCTCTGAGAGTTATAATCAGTTTGTGTGCATACAAATTTGTGTTCTACTTTCATTTGATGTTATTTCATCAAATGTACAGACATGGCAATTTGTACAACATGCTTTTTCATCTGATGTAGTTTCATAATTGGTTTTTCATCATGAGTCTTATTTTTAAACACGATATAATTATAATTCCATCATGTGGGGATGACATAATTAACAACCATTTCTCTAATCTTGAACATGTAAGACATTTCACTTTTTTTTCACTGGGGAAAATTTGCTATAAAAAATTTAAAAGCAATTAAAGCCCCTTTTCTAGTAAATTATTTTCTTTAGTAAATTCCTGGGAAATATACGGAATGGGGGAAAGAAGTTTACATTTTTATCATTTGTATTATGACTTCCCCCAGCCTTTTTTGGGGGCAGAGGATGGGCAAAATGTTATAAAATATTTTAAATTTAGTAAGATTTTCTTTCCTTTAAATTATTTTCCTGAAAATAAACTCCTCTACAATTATTTCTCCAGACCAGAAGAGTTTACGCTTTCATTGCTTTTTATACATGATGTTAAATTTTACACAATGTAATTCTAATAACATTATCTGATTTCAAGTCATATAAACTTGCAGTAATACAGATATAATGGCATTGGCTTCCAGATAGACAAATAAATGGGTAGATCAGAAGAGAGAGTCCAGAAACAGACTTTCACTACACAGACAACCGAACTGCACAAAGGTGCAAAAACAATTCCCTAGAGAAAGGACAGTGTTTTCCACAAATGTTGCTCGGAGAATTTGAATATCTACAAAAAAAGTAAACTTTAAAACACATTTCACTTCATCTACATAATTTCGCTTGAAGTATATCATAGATCAAACTATAAATTCAATAGCTCTTAAACTTTTAAAAGAAAACAGGAGAAATATTTATAACCTTGGGCTAGCAAATGTTTCTTAGACTTGCACCAAAAGCACAAGCTATAAAAGAACTGATCAACTGAGCCTTGTCAAAATGGAAAGCCTAGACCACTCCTGTGGCTCAGTGGCTAAGATGCAGGTCCTATAAAGTCCAAGGATCTGGGCTTGCACTGAGTGGGTGTGGGCGTAGGGGAGAAAAAACGTAAAACCTCTGCTGTTGTTCAGAGAGAGCTAAGAGAATGAAAACATCAGTCATGAGTTAGGAGGAAATGCTTCAAAATCAAATATACACTAAAGGACTTGTGCTTAGAAAATATAAAGACTGGCGTGCCCTGGTGGAGAAGTGGTATGTCAGTCACTTTCAAAGGAGCAAGCCACATACCCCTGGGCTTGAGCCCTGGGTCCAGAGGGAACAACCAGTGTGAGCAATTAGTTAAAAATAAAATAAAGATGCTTCCTCCTCCTCTCTCTTCCTGCCTGCCTGCACCTTTAAAAAGAGAAAAGAAAATATAAAGAACGCTTAAACTTAATTAAAAATCAAATCCTCAGTTTAAAACAGAGTGAAGAAAGAGTAAAAGACATTTCACCTGCGAAGCTATACAGATGACAAATGTACTCACGAGCAACATCTCTATTTACTGGGGAAGTGCAAACTTTAATAATCACAATAGGATACCACTATACTCCCATTAGAATAAAACAAACTACAAAGACCAGACCAAACACTGAGAATGGAGAGCAGCCAGCTCTCCCTGACACTGCTAGTGGGAATATAAAATGGTACAATTCCTTTGAAAAACAGATGAGCAATTTCTTTTCTTTTCTAAAGGCAAGGTGCAGGCAGGAATGACAGGAGCAGAAGGAGGCAGGAAGAAAGAAGAGGAAGAAACACTTTAGTGGTTCATCTTGGTTGTTCTCCCCGCACCGTGGTCGTGAACCCAGGTCCTCTGTCTGTGTGGGGACTGTGTCTGGCGGACTTAACCACTAAGCCACCAGAGTCTCCTGATTGGCAAAATCTTATAAAGGTAAACTGTACCTGCCTGTGATGCAGACATTCCACTCCTGATAAGTGACCTGAGTGAATGGAAGTATCAGCCTGTACAAAGGCTTGCACATGAGTGCTTATACAGCTGTATTTGAAATAGCCGAGATTTGGAAACAAATGTCTATCATTGGGTAAATATAAAAGAAACCAGAGCATTGGATTACTACCCAGCAATGAAAACAAATGATTCCACTCTGACATGAATGGATATCAGAATAGTTACACAGAGTGAGAGAATTTATCCCCGAAGAGTACATACTGTATGGATAATTATACAACACTGTGGATAACGTACATGAATGCATATTGATCAAAGCAGGTCAGTGGTTGCAGGAGGCGAAGGTGGGTTCATGCTTGGAGGGAAGGGAGTGAGGAAATACAAAGGGCACAAAGAAACTCTTGTTTTGTTTTTAAGAAGGAAGGCAGTCCGGAATGAAGAGATTAGATGAAAGCATTTTATTTACTTAGTTCATTTTTTCTGTAGTTTCTCCAAGTCCTGGGCCATGAGCCCTGTTCCTTGGTCTGTAGATGTGGACTGTGCTCCAGGTGGGGGCTTAACCCCTGAGCTACCAGGGCACACGGAAGAAACTCCTAGGGGTGATGAGTACGAATATGAATATAGTTATTGATTGTGGTGATTTTATAGCATATCTATATGTCAAGGTTTATCAGCATCCTTTAAATAGTTAATTTTTAAATAAGGGGAAGCATGTTTTCTATTTTTATACTATTTCTTTATATAAATATCACATATGTTTAAGTTTGCTAATTATTTCTAATGTATTTGAGAAACGGTATTAACAAGAACCACAAAATTCTCTCTTGGTTTCAATATTCCTGGAAATTACATTTTCTGGACAGTTTAAGCTTTTAGTAGAGGTCTTCAGAAGTCTGAACTGAGCAACGACAGTGCCAGTTATTAGTTGCAATGTGGAACAACCATGTATTTTGTGGGACTTGGTTTCTTTTTTTTTTTTTCTTTTCTTTTTTTAAGGAAAGATGCAGGCAGGAGTGGAGGCAAGCAGGAGGCAGGCAGGCAGGAAGAGAGAGGAGGAAGAAGCATCTTCATTTTATTTTTATTTTGTTGTTCACACTGGTTGTTTCCCCTCGGACCCAGCACTCAAACCCAGAGTATGTGGCCTGATCTTTTGGAGGCAATTGACCTAATGGTGGCTCTATCAGGACATGCCCATGTGACTCAATTTCATCATCTGTGTGAGCATAAGGGGGTCCACATCCTAGGACTGGTTTGATCCTCAAAGACTGTGATATGCATGATGGTGTTTTCTACCCTGTTAATGGCAACAAACATGTGAAGTTTTTCTAAGTTTCATCTTCAGATGACCTAGTTCACACTTGGGCCTTGAGAGGTTAGATCAGAACAAAGATAATGTCTTCTTGGTTTTTTGAAGGGGTGTGGTGTGTGGAAGCCAGGGAGCAGATGCTAGAAAGAGGTGAGATTTCATTGCCTGGCACCCGCCATGCTCGTAAACTGATGGTTCCTGGAATCCAGTTTCACACAGTTAAATATATACTTAACGACCTCTCGACTTCTGTTGGAATCTACCCCCATCCCCAGCACCCTTGACAACCCTTAGGCCCAAAGAGAAAAACCCTATAGAGGAGTTTGGCTTATTTTCCAGAGCAGAGCTAAATTTTGAGCCCCTTTTGTCCATGGATAAAACAGAATTTATGTCCATGTTATAGTTAATCTAATAGTGGTATTACACATCTTCCTATAATAGTGTGTGGTTTCCCAAGTCTCAGCCACAACTGGGAACATGTTTGAGATGCAGATTCTCGTGAACCCCATGCTAGACCTACCCCGAAACTCTGAGGACAGAACCCTTCAGTTTGCGCTTTAATGATTTCTCTAGGTGATTCTGATGTGGTCTAAAGCTTGAGGACCACTGCTGATATATTCTGTTAATTCCTACACTGCAGTGGCCATTTACTAGTTAGTGGCAAGTTAAATAGCTTTTAACTGATGGCCTTTTCTGGAAACAGTTCCAGAAATATTTCCTAATCTGCAGGAAGATCTCATGATATTTAAATTCCCCTGTGGAGCGGGTTAGGGATTATGGCATTGAATTTTGCCACTGGATTATGCAGGCATTTAGGGAGTTATTCTGACTTTAAATTCAGTGGCTATTTGAACAAGTGGTTCGTTTACAAAGGTGTATCCCATTCTAGGAACTGGAATAATTCAAAAAAGCCTCCAAAGTCACTTACACTGAAAGGCTGTGCTTTGTTTTGACATTTACAAATGTGAACAAAAAGCTTACAGTACAAGGTGGTCATTGCTTAAGACAATTAAGACCATCTCCATGTGAATTAAAGCTGTGTGCTGACTTTCAAGGTCAATGATCCCTTTCACCTGTTTCCTGTCACTCAGGGTATCATTTGCTCATTTACCGGAGTAAGCCAGAGTGCAGAGCAAAACTTCCATCTGGAATCTTCTGTAGGTGTCTGCACGGAAGAGGCTCTGAACACTCAGGTCTGAGCCCGCAGACTGGTCTGGATTCCCACAGCTCTCCTGCGACCCGCCATCCAGTCCCACTGTCTGTGGGGTAAACAGCAGGTGGAGATGTCTCAGCTTTTCCTTCCTGGTCACATTTCTCTTGAATGTGGGCGGAAGTGAGTGAAGGAGGGAGGAAGTGAGACCACCACCCAGCTCGGGACCCAGCTCAGGAGCTTGCCAGCAGGGCTCGCCCTGCTTGAACTCTGACGTGTGTGTGCTCTCTGCATTCTTTTCATCCTAAACTCTAGGGCATCGTTCTCAGAGCAGTCAATCAAAAGAAGCACTTTAATGTTGGAAAACTTGCAGAAATATAGTCATCTTAATGTTGTCAAATAGGGATGAATAAAAAATTAACCTTTATGATCACATCACTTGAGAAAAGGATTTTTAACAACCAAAATAAATAAGTAAAGGGCTGCCCTAGAATAGATGGGGGGCTCACGCCAGTGCTGCCTTTTCTAGGAGGCAGCTGGGGTGCAGGGCGAGCTGGGCAGGTTCTGGGCTCAGGCTATAGGGTTTGGAATTCTTTTCCTACTTATTAGCTGTGTGATCTTGGACAGGTTGCTTTTTCTGTCTGAGGCTCAGTTTCCTCAACTGTGAAATGGTCTCAACCATCACGCCCAGTTTATAGCGAGAGTTTTTTGCCTTTGTTATTCTCATGTGGCAGTGGTTTTGATGGGAGCTGTGATGGCTGGTTGCAGAAGTTCCCTCTCTTTCTCTAGCCTTTTTGAGATGTAATTGACACGTACACCATTGTGTTTGCTTGCGGTATAAAACGTATCTAACGCAGTGACTTTATGCACAGGTGCACTGCAAAATGATTTCCACAGTAAGGTTAATTAAGGCATCTGCCACCTTAGATAGTTACAATTTGTTTTAAGTTCATGGTGTTGTGTAAGGATTTTATGAATGATCTGTAAAAAAATAGCATTATGTACTGTTAGCGCATATCTGGCACACAGAGAATGTAGTAGTTACGATAAATAAGAGTGAAAAGTTGTCATCTCCTCTTTATTTTATTTTATTTTTTTAAGGGAAAGGTGCAGGCAGGGATGAAGGCAGGCGGGGAGGAAGAGAGAAGGAAGAGTCATTTTATTTTACTTAGTGCTTCCTGGTTGTTCTTCCTGGCTTTGGGACACGGACCTGGGTCTCCGGGGTGCACCGCGTATTCTGGTAACTCATGTCTTCATTCTCTTTCATTTTACTTTTTAAATTCATCTTGGATTTCCGCTTTTATTCAAGAGTTGTTCAGAAGCATCTTGTTTAACCTCCAAATATTTTAGGGATCTTCCAGCTTTCTTTTTGTGGTGGATTTCCAGTCTTAAGTCACTGTAATTTTCCCTCTATCCTTCTATGTTCTTGGCTGAGACTGCTCTTGGAATACAAGCCAGATTAACAAAAGGAAAGCAAAGCTTTAATAACTATACCTCCCTTAAACATGGGAGAGACCCGGGGAGACTGAAGTAACTGCCTACAACAACCTAATTCAGCTCATTAAATAGCATCTTTAGCTAGAGACCAAGCGTGTTGAGGGGGAAGGGCCAGGCCAGTTCTGGTGTTTACCAGGAAAACCCCAGTAAACAGGTGCTGGTTGTTATGTAGATTCATAGATAAGGAGATAAAGAGATTTGCTCACTCACCTCCTCTGGGTGACACCACGGAGACACCTTTGTAGATGCAGATTTTTCTTTTTCCATGTGAATGCTTTTAGGAAAGGCTATTCAGAGTTTTTCCTGGGTCTGCTAAAATTTCTTAAAAAAAATAACCAGCTCTAAAATAATCTTATGCCAGTGAGATGTATTTTAGGGTGGAAATTTGTGCTCCTCTACAGTTACTTTCCAGCTTTTATTTACCTTTAACCTGGGGACTCAGAGTCAGGTGAGTTGGCCAACACCCTACCGGCCCAAGCGTGAGAGAGTGGACTTTACAGTGGCATCGAAGTCCTCTCACTTCTTTAATCAGCTTTCCTCTCCCCTGCTCTCCCTTTCCCAGAGAGGCAAGACTTTCCAGTGTATTCCAACTTTGAAAGAGCCAGGACAGGGAGAGGGAGGGGGGCAGAGGGAGGGAGGGGGAGGGAAAGGGGAGGGAGGAGAGGGAGGGAGGGGGAGGGAGACCGTAGTAGAGGGAGACACCTGGCTTGGTCTTTGCTAGGGCTTGGCAGGTCCATAGAGTTAAGCTGGATTTATATGAAAGACTTGCCCCCAGATAACCACAGTTACAATAGGATTCCGCTGTGCGTGCCCTGGATAAGCGCTCGTGCAGACGGCTGGTTTATCTAACAGAAGGGGAAGAGTTCACAGTATACTACTGGCAAAAAGAAAAGAACAAGAAAGACAGAAGCAGTGAACGAAGGATCCGAAAATAGATTCAGTTAAATATAAACTCATTATATGACATTGTAAGCTCTTTGAAACTCTAGGGTGAGGACACTTTCTTCACTGAATGGTGCTGGGATAATTAGACAGTGATTTGGGGAGAGGATTGAATCAGATCCATATCTTCTAACATACCGTATAAAGATACTCCAGAGCCAATGATGTGTTAAATATAAAAAATATTAAATAGAATGAAAAGAAATGAGAATAAGCTATTTATCAGATCAGCGAGGGTTGGTAACTTTCTCAATTCTAAAAGCAAAAGAAAAGTATCACTAAAGCCAGACATTCATAATATAAAAAAATTTCACTTCTACATCTTGATAATTAAATGTAAAATAAAAGCCATCAGATTGAAGTGTATTTTTAAAACACTGCAAAGGGTTAATGGAGAGGTCTAATTCTAGCTGCTAAGAGAAAGAAGGATAACAGCCAAGCGCACCCAGCTGGTAAACAGATGAAAATAAATGGACGCTTTGCATGAGGAGAATAGTAAAGACACACATGAAATGGGGTCCTAATTGCTAGCAGTCAAAGCAGCTGCACTTCAGCGCTAGCCCCGCCACACTAGCCTGCAGGCTGGCCCTTCTCTTGTTTGCCCACATCTAGTTTAGGGCGTGTGGACAGAACTTCACCATCTCCCCAGGTTAACACTCTCTTCCCTTTCTTTCCTCCCTTTTCTCCTCATTCACACTCCGCGTTTCTTTTCTGGAAAAAAAAGTGTAAAAACACACTGCCTCCATTTGGTGTATATGTATATATATTTAAATAAGCAACTTATGTGTTTCTAAGGCATGTATACATCAAGTGTCTTTTTAAAGGAAAGATAGACAGGAATGAAGAGGAGCAGGCAGGAAGAGGAGGAAGACGCATTTTATGTTTGATTCAGTTGTTCACGCTGGTTGTTTCCCCCTGGACCCAGGAAGCGAACCCAGGGGTATGTGGCCTGTGCTCCTTCAGAGGCGACTGACCCAACTGCTGCTCCACCAGGCCTCACCTAGACATCACATTTTCACCTGTGAGCTACCGGAAGTCTCCTGATCCCTTCAGGCATTGTTTCACAGACGATTCACGGGCCTGTGGGAGAGGTGTCTCTACCACTTACAGCTTTCCCTGACCCCAGCCCCGCTGGACCTGCCTCTTCCCTGGCGCCCTGGGCCCTGCCTCCTTCCTCAACCTGGTGCTGTCACACTCCTGCCTCAACGCCGGCAGGGCCTCTCTGAAACTCCTAAGCTTCTCCTTTGTCAGATAATCCTCCTCCCTTTAATTTCAAACCAAAGTAATCATTGCTTTGTCTTCTACATGATGCTATTAACTAGTTGACCAGGGAAGCGAATTAAACGGCACTGCTCGAGGCCCGTGCTCTCATGCCATCCCCGAAGTGGGGGACGATGCCACCTCGCACACTGCTGCACACTTTTCTTTATTTTAATTTTCATTGATTTTTACTTTTACAATTAAAATAACTTCCTATGTAGAGGTTCCCCATTCCTTAGATGTATGTCAGCACACCCTGCCCTCCACCAGATCACCAAGTGTCCTCACCACTGTCCAGGGGGCTCCGCCACCACTTGTCCCCGCCCTGTCCCGTTCCCCGTTGGTCACCTCCGTTCTGTTGCAAGCATCCAAGGGTTGTTTTTGTTTCATCTGCCCCTGTTTTGTTTGTTCACATGCCACCTATGAGTGAGGTCATCTGGTCTCTCTCTTCTTTTGACTTGTTTCGCTGAGCATCATCCCCTCTAGTTCTCTCCATGCGGATTCAAACGACATGGACACACTTTGGTTCCTACCAGCGTGTGCGTGTGGGAAGACGTTCGCTGTGGCAGCATTTACAGTGGCCAGCAAATAACACAAATGCTGCTTTCTGAGTGCACAGCCGGTCCCCTTGCCAAGACTGATTGGATTAAGCATGGACACCTGATCTGACCGGTCAGTGAGTCACCTATTACTTAAAAAAAGAGAGCGAAGTGAAGCCCGCCAGAATCTGCCTCTCTCAAATGAAGCGGTCCCTGCTGCTAACTGTGTGTGGGTATTAGAGCGACAGCGTGGCAGAGTCGCTAACTTCGGTGCCCACGAGCATCTCCAGGAGGACACTTCTGGGCCCCACCAGGTAGGACGAAGTCTGCTTTTCTAATAAGCCCCCCCGCGGGGTTTGAGGCCACTGGCCCAGCGCCCATCCTTGGAGATGCTCTGGTCCACACAGGCAGATGCAGGTGCTTCTGGACCCAGGGCAGAAGGGAGGAGGAGGGAGGGTGCACAGGGGAGGCGAGACCACGAAGCAGCTGGACCATCGCCTCTCTGTTCCCTTATACTCACCTCTCCTTTCACACGACTTGACTCGGTGATCTCCTTGTAAAAAGAGTAAAAAGCCGCCTTGAACAGTTGGACAGCTAGTATGTCTTTCCCTAGACACACTTTATTTTCCCCAACACTCCCCCAGCCACCCGAGTAACCAGGGTCCACAGGTTGCTTTGTGTCTTTCCACATCTTTCTTTAAATCGCGCGCGCAAGACTTTCGCCATTGCCTTCATGAAAACAGAACTGCTCCGTGTTAGGGTTCAGATGTGCTCCTCTAATGGACACCTGTCTCCTGAACAAGCCGCCACTGCCTTCTCTCCAGAGAGCCCCGAGGCGGGAGCTTCCACCCCGGGGTAGGCGGTGCTGGAACAGAAGCTGCTCCATTCTCAGCCGCTGCTGCGTGGCTGCTTCCAGGGCGGGTCACACCTGCCTGTATTCCAGGGGGCAAGAAGGGGTAGCGGGGCGACAACGGCATTCTTTCCCTTTGTAGAAACAGAATCTCAAAGACGCAAGATCGGTTTTAACCATTTCCCCTTGGCCATAATCTAGAGCACAGATACAAATAACTGCAAAGGAGGCTGGAAATGGACTCTAAGGCTGGTCGGTCAGAGGTCTGGTTACAATTCGGAGGTTCTGTTACAGAGGACAAGCGGGGGATAGATTTGAAGGCGCAATTCCTGGCCGCAGACCGTGTATGTCCAAGGCTCTGCCATGTTCACAGCGCCTGCCCAAGTCAAGGGACCGGGAGCCAGCTTGCTTGGAAGCTGCGTCACAGCTCATCGTGTGGTTAGAATGGAGTCAACGGTTCCTTTGTCTTTTTGTCCCATGAAGTTTCTTCAGTAAACATCCTTGTCCATAGATTCTTGCTTCCTGCTGCTCCTGCTTCTGTTGGTCGAAAGGCCTAAAATGAAGAAAAGATGTTCCTTTCTTATTTTATGTATTGCCAAACAGCTTCCTCCCAAGGCTCTAATAATAAGTGATATGTTCACCAGCCATGAATGAGAGTTTCCATTCCCTTCGATTCTCATTAATGATCTTCTTTTTTTTTTCTCCCCCCCCCCCACCCCCACATGAATGAGTGAGAATTTCTTCCTCATCATTATAGAAGTTTGATTTCTCTGGGTCCAAGTGAACTGGAGCATAGTGTCATCTCTCTATTGAGAATTTGCATTTCCTCCCTGAGTGCTGCGAGTTCATATCTGCATCTGTTGGGAGCCCAGCAGGAAACAGAATTCACCCCAGATGGTTCAAAATGAAGAGATGTAATGAAGGCACTATTTACAGAGCTGGGGGAAGGACTAAAGGAGTAAATAAAAGATGAAAAGCTGGCGAGGCATGCAGAGACAAAACAGCAGGAAGCTGCTGCCGGCTCACGGGGCTGCTGAAGGGACAAGACAGAGGACTGGGGCTCCCAGGGAGCCCCTTGCGTCCTGTGCTTGCAGGAACGTATGTCCTGGTGCAGCCATGGAGGTGGGATCTCTCAGCTTCTGCTAGAGACCTTTAAAAAAACGGGAAACAGCCCATCTTTTCTCTACCTCATTTCTGCAGCCGCCTGCTCATTCTTCCTCCTTGGTCACATCTAAAGGCCATAGCAGGCTGCAAGGGCTCCAGGTGACTTTCCAGGGGACCGATGTAGGCAGACAGTAGAGAACAGGTGTGGGGAAGAGGCAGAAAAACCATTGTATCTCTGAGCTCTTTTCTATTGGATGTGTCTTTCCCTTGACAACTTGTCAAATACTAGTTTTTTTCTATTAAAGGAAAGGTGCAGGCAGGCATGAAGGTGGGTAGGCCGGCGGGCAGGCAGAGAGAGGAGGGAGAAGCACCTATTTAGTTTTACTTAGCTATTTGCATTGGTTGTTCTCCCGGTCTTAGGTCATGAACCTGGGTCTCTGGGATGCATGTGGACCATGCAGGCTGGAGGCTGCAGACTTAACCACTAAGCCACCAGGGTGTGCCCCACTAAGGATAGTAATCCTTTCTCTCTCTAATGCGGATGATTTCCCCAGTACATCACTGTCTGTTGACTCGTCTATAACTTGTTTTTCCATATAAACAAGTTTTATGGTTTTGTATCTACCTTGCTTAAAAAGATCTCTACCATCACCTCCAAGGTCTGACAAAGAGTCTCCCATATTACCTTCAAAAGCTTTCTTTTTTTTAACTTTTGCACCTTTGGTCCCATTTGGATTTATTTTTATACCGAACATGAAGTAGAGAGTCTGACTTTGTTTTCTTCCAGACCAAGAGCCAGTGGCATCAGCCATATAAACTATATTTTCTTCACTGAAATAAGATAACACTGTTGTCAGAGAAGCTTGGAATATAACTTGGGTTTATTTCTGAGCTTGCTCTGCCTCTGCTTCCCTGGTTTGAGTAAGTGCTGGGAGGTGATGGATGAAAGATGATCAGATAGAGAGGATGTGGTACTTTTACCTAATGGAATCCTATTCAGCCGTTAAAAATGATGAAATCTTGCGTTTTGTAGCAAACTGAGTGGTGATTATACTAAACAAAGTAAGTCAGAAAGAAAAGAATATCTTATGGTTTCACTCAGAGGTGGAATATAAAGAAAAATAATGAATGAACTAACAAACCACAGCAAATCTCTCAGGACCCTTCACTTAGTGCTGTGGCTGGGGTGGGAAGGTGCAGGGAAGATGAAGGGCACCTGGGGCTGAAAGAGAAAAAATGGTGGTGGCTGGTGACAATGGCAGCAGAGCTCTGGTGGGGATGGGGGAGAGACACACGGAGCTGTAAACCTGTTCTCTTGAAGCATATGTATTATTGTCAACCACTGAAGCAGTAATTTAAAAAAAGATTTGACATATTTATTGATGGAGGAAAAAGCATTAAAATCTGTAAGGAAGAATCAAAGTCTGCAAAGTGAGAAAATGGCTAAGAAAATCATGAAAAAATTTGAGTAGAAATGTGACATACTAGATGCTAAAAATTTCTATAAAGCTGTTCAAATCAGAAGAGCATGGTACTGGGGTGGGAAAATTGGGTAAAAGGTGTCGATTCATGTGGAGAGAATTAGACCGTTGGTGGAAAACTTAATGTATCATATACAGATGTTGATTTATGATGATGCCACCTGAATTAAACCTGTATGCTATGATGCAATGTCACTTCAACTCAAAAACACAACAACAAAGAGTGTGGCGTTACCTCAGGAGCAGATGAATAAATAAACACAAACTTGTGCCCTGGTGAGTAGGGACTGGGTGCAGTCCACATACATCCAGAAGTCTGAGAGTGGTGTCCAGGGACAGGGAGATGGCCAAAATGAACATCTAAATAAAATGAATGAAAATGCTTCTTCCTCCTCTCTCTTTCTGCCTGCCTGCCTGCCTGCTTGCCTTCATTCCTGCCTGCACCTTTCCTGAGAAAAGAAAACTCCCACTTACATTCTGCTACTCTAGTATGGTAGCTATTTCCAGTTCTTTATCTTACCTTCCCCTCTGTATCTATGTAACCCAAAGGTCAATTTCTGGAATATCCCAAATTCATCAGCTTTCTGGGGACACTTTCATTTTGTCTTTAAAGGAAAGGTGCAAGCAGGAATGAAGGTGAACAGAGATAGGCAGGAAGAGAGAGGAGGAAGAAGCACCTTATTTTACTTAGTTATTCATCTTGGTTTTCACACCAGCCCTGGGACTTGAACCAAGTCATTGGGATGTACGTGGCCTGTGATCTTGGCTGAAGGCAGCTGACCTAACCACTACTCCACCAGGGTTCACTTGTTTTGCTTTCTGTCTGTTACTCTCTCCTGCATTTCTGTCTCATGATTGTTTTTAGGACATTTTCAGAGGTCATTTCTTTTCCTGAAGTCTCCAGGCCTCCATCCTTTTACCCTCCTCTCTTTCTCCGCTCACTACAAGCAGGGTCTACTAAAGCATTTGGCAAAGGAGAGAGAACTCACTTTCTGAGGGTTTCTTCCTCCAGTTTTTTTAAGAAAAAACTCATTCTCGCTGCTCCATAGGCATGTTCTCTGAGAGTTGTAATCAGTTTGTGTGCATACAAATTTGTGTTCTGCTTTCGGTTGATGTTATTTCATCAAATGTACAGACATGGCGATTTGTGGGCCATACTTTTTCATTTGATGTTGTCTCATAAGTGGTTTTCGTATCATTAGTCTTATTTTTAAACACGATATAATTCTATCATGTGGGGAGGGCATAATTAACAACCATTTCTCTACTGCCGAACATTTAGGACATTTTCACTTTGTGTTTGCTGGGGAAAATGTGTTATAAAATGTTTTTAAACAAAGTCCCCTGTCTATCCAATTATTTTCTGAAAGTCAATGCCTGGAGTATACAGAATGAAGGAGTTTACATTCTTATTACCTTTGACATAAATTCTACATTTTGCACAATACAATTCTGACAGTTTGCAACACCGTCAGTGATAATGTTTTCTCCATCACCACATTTGTGTTGGATTCTGTATTTTAAAAAACGGTTCCAAATGTGTAGATTAAAAATGACCCCGGGTTGTTATTTCTACTTGCATGTCCTGGATTACCAGAACCATTGAAAAGTTTGCCACTTATTTAACATATATACATTTTCTCTTCTCTATATTGTCTGTGTGCGTGTCTGTTTCTGACTGATTTCTCACTACTCTTTTCACGCACTTCAAGGAGGGTGTATCTGCTTTATGTCCTCCTTTACGTCTGCTCTGCTTCCTCCAATCTCTTTTCCTTCGTTAATAGATTTTGTATGGTGATTTTAAAAATTATGTCCTGGTTGTTCAGTGTTTCTCTTATTATTTATTGATTTACGTGAGAAGGTAAAAGCAATATATGAATTCAAATCCCACCATTTCTATTCTTCTTCTGCCCCTTCGGATGGCTGAGCAAATTACATAGCCCCTCTGAGCCCCCTTCCCATCTGCAGGGTCTGATATCACTGGCAATGGCCCTGAGCTCCCAGGGGCTCACGAGGATTAAATGAGATAATGCGCAAAGCACACCTGGTGTGGAGCAGCTGACAAAGTAGCTCATCATTGTTATTATTATTCCTTTATTCCTTCAGCAATTAGAAAAATGATTGTTTTACCCCAGCAGTGATAAATGACTGCCTTGTTATTTTTATCATTCATTTTCTTTTTAATCTCAATAATCCATAGGTAGCTAATTTTGATGTATGGATAATGAATGAGTTTGAAGCAAGAGAGGGAGGCGGAGTTTAGGCACCAGGTCACAGCCATCGGGGATTCTCCTGGGGTTGTGGCGAAGGAAATGGGGGAATCCCATTCATAGGAGAAGGGCTTCTTCCCATCAATCCAGCGAGGTTAATTAGTAAATAGTCCAAACTAACACCTGCCAATGAACAGAAGTGGGCACGGCAGGTGAGGAGCCACAGAGAGTAAGGCATCTGTACAACTCAGGGGACAAGAGCGGTAGTCTGAGGGACAAGACACTTAAGAGCAACATCAGGAGGGAGGAGGCCGGAGGCCACAGGAGCAGAGCAGGGCAGCACTTAGCCAGCGTGCTCCGCAACAACCATGCGCTGAGACACCCAGCACGTTCGTTCTGCTGGAATGAGCATTGTCTAAGGGAATCAGCTCCTTGCAGGAGAAAAATTACAACCACCATCAGCTCAGCAGCTATGCTGACTGCGTGAATGCTTTCATTTATATTTTAGGAAAATTACAAATAATGTGCACCCTGGTGGTCTAGCAGATAAGTCTGCCGCCTCCATCTGGCACAAACCACTTGCATCCCAAGAGCTGGGGTTCATGTCCAGGGTTTAGGGGAACAACCAAGATGAACAACTACGTAAAATCAATAAATACAATGCTTTTCCTCCTCTCTCTTCCTGACTGACTGCTTATTCGCCTTCATTACTGCCTGTACTTTTCCTTAAAAAATAAATAAATAGAAACTCACACCCAGAGCCCTATCCTCCAGCTCCAGACCAGGTTGCACTGTCTTCTGGACTAGGCAGACCATATTTCTTGAGACAACAATAAGGACACTGGGATGGCAAAGATGGGATACGCTTATGCATCGGAGACTAAAGGGAGGGGAGGAGGTGGAGCAATCTGGGCAGGAGCAGAGCAGCCAGGTCAACAAGTAAATACCATGCGCTGCCAATCAGCCATCATATAGTAATGAAGTGCGGTCCGGCAGGACTTCATAGCAATGACCAGGGCTGGTGCAAGGAATTGTGGCACCTTAAGTGAAAACCAAAGTTGGTGCTCATATAAGTCCCGCTCTAAATGTCCTACCTAAAACACATGCTGCTTTAACCATCCAGTGCCAGAAATGCCCAATAACCAGCTCGGTGACAGAGATAACCCTCGGAGTGCCAGAGATGACCCCTAAAGCACACTCCTGCAGCTCGACCACACTGCAGTGCTCTGCTCCCTTTGAAGAAACAGGAGCATGAGGTGGAGGGGTCCTCTTCCTGGAGCAGCTCCTGTTTCCTCACAGGGGCGGGAACAGCAGTCACAGCCCTGGCCTGCTGCAGTCAGTACCAGCAATGGCCATCTTTAACTCGGGGCAAAAGGGGCAGCAGCTTTTGGGCCCCTTCAGCAGATTGGGCCTGGGGCAACTAAACTGCGCATTTTGCCCTGTGTTAAAGATGCCTCTAGTTTATTAAAAACAGGACAAAGCAGGCATTAATATGAAAATGATGAACGATTGGGAAATATGACAAAAACAAACACTGCCCATTTAAAACGGTACACACGGTCAACCTACCCTGGACCCAGATCAACAGCAGTCAGACCCGCTCCCACCTGCGCGTCTCAGCGCTCCCCACTCTAACGGCAGTGTCGCCAGCACTTCCCCACTCTGTCACATTGTGCATTTAAAATATCCCTGTGGCGGCCTGTGGTCATATTGAGATGTCCGTCTGGGTAGCCTTATCTCCTTATGTGCAAACTGCTATTTTGATGAACGTTCTGGTTACAGATTTTCATAGATTTGGAGTTCTTTGCATCTAATCCTGTTTTTCCAAGAGCCTTATTATTTGGACTGCTTGATTTTGCAAAATACAAGTTTTTCCAGGAAAGCGTCGCTGTTGAAATGCGGGCCCCAGAACACACCCAGGGCACCCCTGGGTCACCTTCACCCCTGGCCATTGTGAGGAGAGACAATTCCACACAGGTTTGGTGGCCACGCTTCACCCCAGTGCACTGCCCCTCCCCCGACCCCTCGGGCCCCTCTGGTAGGGCGGTGGGGCACCCACAGGGGCCCACTCAGCACTCCAGTGTGTACCCGAAGGCCAGGAGCAGTCCAGCCCTGTGCCATGCCGGCGGAGCGGAGGATGAGTGCTTACAAACACGCCTCCTTTCTACCCCTTGGGTGGTCAGTTTGAAGCATATTCTGTGACCCTCAGAGGTTCTGTTGGGAAGCCCAGGTGCCCAGAGCAGTGACCATGACTGGCTAGGCCTTCGGTGCAGACCCCTGCTCCCTCCATGTGTTCTCTGGGAAGAGCACCTATGCCCATGTCCTTGTCTCTGGCTTTTCTTTCTAGGGGAACTAAGCACGTGCTACATTAAAGTTACAACTTTACTTACTGTTGAGGGTGCCCTGGTGGAGCAGTGGTTTGGTCTGTTGCCTTTGGCTAGTGTGGTCCACATACCTCCCAAGGATCTGGGTTTCTGTCCTGGGACTGGGGGAGCAACCAAGATGAACAAGTCAAGAAAACAAAGTGCTCCTCCTCCCCTCTCCTCCTGCCTGCCTGCCTGCTCACCCTCATTGCTGCCTACACCTTCCCTTGAAAAACACACAAGCAAATAACACAGCAGAAAACTTTGCTTGCTGTCAGTCACTAACCACTGCCCATCCATCAGAGAACTTGACCGCCCCTCCCCGCACCCTCAGAGCTCCCTGACCCTCCATGCGATGCCCACGAGGAAGAAGTAATGCCTGCAGGGCGGGCAGCTGCCCACTCTCCACTCTAGCACTGTGACCGCGTCTCTTCTGACCCAAGGGCGCATTTGCCACAGCTGTTGAATGTTTGCGGTCTCATCTAGCCATGCTCACCAAGCCCCTCTGTTGCTTTGAATGGTGGGTTAGAAGGGGGCTGGGGTAGATTGTTAAAAATGGTCCTCAAGGGATCGTGCTCTGTATAAGTACAAAGTTTGAACACTCCTAATGAAGTGAGGACTATCTGCAAAAGCGAAATTAGAGGACTAAGAAATGAGGATGCCACATCCAGTAAAGGTGGCCAAAAACACTGGGTCAAATCTTCAACGTCATGGGAACTAGCAAGGAAATGATGAGACCAAGTTCTAGAGAAGATGGAAGTCCAAAGGAGGAAGTCCAGAGTTGGGGCCACCTTTGCCCCGGGGGGAACTGTCAGTTAAGAAATGTGTCTTACGAGACTGGGAAATGGAGTTGTGCCTTCTGACAGTCCTTGGAGCTCAGGGAATGAAAACAGGAGTTGAAAGTTTTTGTACCACAAGCCGGCATCTCCGTAACTTCCTCCCAATTTGTTCTGTAGTTCAGATCCGGAAATGTTACCGAGGAGTCGGGATGAAGCAGAAAAAGAACGGCATTAGCATAGAAGGGCGAGAGATCAACTGCGTCAGCCCAGTCACTGAAATTGGATTCAGGCCATTCTGGACTGGGGGTGCCTTAGCTGTTAGGCTGGAGTAAAATAACACTGTCTTAAGCCTCAGAATTTCTCTATATTATTTCAGATACAAGATTCAGCCGTCAATGAAAAATAACCAAACGTTTGAGCTAACAAGACAACAGGAACAAAACTAGAAGAAAAAACAGATTTGGAAGCCACTGGTATTAGGACACCCCTCCCATGGAGAGGATTTTGGATTTTACTGACCAGGAGCTCTTGGGAGGTTCAGAGACGCATATGATTTCATTTATTTTGGACTTTTCTTCAGAGGAAGAGGCACTAGAAGGGCCAGACACATTGTTAGATTAGTGAATGAATGGATAAGACTCTGGAGCATTTATCCTGAGTTCCCGCTTGAAGACCACCCATGTTCAGGCTTCAGAAGCACAGTGAACAGGAGGCGGGAAAGGAAAACCGACACCGCTGCTTTCAATGCCTTCCTTTTGCCCCCAACCTGGTTTGCTGTTAATAAATTTCGGTTACAATAGATATGCTTGTATGCAACAACGAAAATGCCTTTGGTGCAGCAAAGAGATGAAAACGACATTTCTCTCATAGAATGGAGATTGAACACAATCTGCCCCTTTGTGAGTGAGGACTGCCGAAGTTTGCAGCAAACAGAAGATATTAAAGAGATTTTTTGATATACACATTGTATCTCTAAACAGGTTTCTATAAGTGGGTTTAGGTTGGCTTCCTAGTGCTTCATACAAGAAATACTTTTCTTTCTTTCTGCCAATCAAATTAAGCCTAACTCAGTCTCTCTTGTGGTTGATGTGGATTCATTCTCCATCATTTTGGGAGGTTCTCCGCCCTGGAAGAACTCAGTCATATAGACACCAACAAAGGCACGTTCCTGTCTATGATGGTTCCAGACAAGTGTGTGTGGTGTTTGCAGGGATGAGCCATTTCCTCTGGAGGTGTCCATGCCCTCCAGCTAAACTTACAGTGCTTCCCGAAGGTGGGCTGCCCAGGCAGCACATGGCCACTGACCAGCTATCTACTGGTCAGTAACAAACTACCTTCAAAGGTCATGACTTAGAATCGCCATTGTATGGCTCATGTTCCTGTGGGCCAGGGTTTGGACAAAAAGAAGTGAGGCCCCGTCATCTCTGATCCTCATAGTAAATGTTGGACTCACCCCTCTGACTGCATTCATCTTGAGGCTGGGCTGAGCCTGAAGACCTAAGAGGATCTCTAGCTCCTGATGGTTGAGACACATCAATTCTCTCCAGGAGGCCTCGCTTCAGCAAGATGGCCTGGCTCTCTCTCTACAGGGTAGAAGGGATCTGAGCAAAAACAGAAGCTACAAAGTCTAGAAGACCTGCGCTCAGAAGTTCTAGAACATCACTTCTACATTCTGTTGATGAAAGCAAGTCATAGCCTGATGCACATTCATGGGTCTGGGAAGCAGCCTCTGCTTCATGAAGGAGAAGGGCTAGTCAATGTCAATGACCGTATGATCCACTGGGTTGTCTTTAACATTGTACCACAGCCCCCTTCTGAGCCACCAGTGACTGGGATCCCCCTAAGGAGGCATTTACCTCCATCAGTATTATGCCATCATGTAATGCGAGGAGAAGTAAGGTTATAATAAGACAGTATTATTTCAGTATGTCAGTGCTTGGGATACAAATGCCCTAACAGCTATAATGAACTTCTCAGATGCTTTCATCTATAAATATTATCACTGGGAATGTAGCAACGACAAATTTAGACTGATAGAGACATGCTATAGAGGCACTCAAATATCTCCCGCAGTGCTGCAGACAGTAACGCTTTTCTAAAGGGTCAACGATTCTTTTGTAACGTTTGAAAAAAACCAAGTGCAATATTCCCTTACTCCTTTTTTTTTTTTTTTTTTTTTTTAATTGATTTGCAGTACTATATAAGCTTCAGGAGTTGGCTTCCTCTCCTGGGGAATGTGTGTCACATAGCACCCACCACCAAAGTTCTAGACCCTTCACACTATCATGTCAGCTCCTACTTGTTCCTCTAAAGACCTCCCTTCCTCTCTGGAAGCCACCATTTTGTCCTCAGGGTCTAAGAGTTGTTTTTCTTGTGATTTGCTAGGTCATTTGCTTTGTCTCTTTATATTCTTCATAGGAGGGAAAGCATCCAGTATTTGTCATTATCTTTTGTCACTTCTTTTGTTGAGTACAATCCCTCAAATTCCCTTCATATCGTTGCAAAAGGCAAGATGTTTAGAGTCAAGTAGTTGCTCATTGAGTATAGACCACATCTTCTTTATCCAGTCACCTGTTGGTGGACACCAGGTCACTTCCATGTCGACTACGGTGAATAGTGCTGCAAAGAACATGTGTCTTTCCTAGTCAGTGGTTTCACATTCCTCAGATAAGTATCCAGAAGTGGAATTGCTACATCAGCCGGTAGTTCTAGTTTTATTTTTTGAGGAACATCCACACCGTTTTCCATAGAGGTGGCACCAGTCTACACTCCCACTAACAGCACATGACGGTTCTTGTGTCTCCAACCCTCGCCAACACGTGTTTCTTATCTTTTTGATACAGGCCATTCTCACAGATGTGAGGTGGTATCTCATTGTGGTTTTGATCCACATTTCCCAAATAAAAGAAAGGGTATTGAATATTTTTTCATGTGCCTATGGGTCATCCGTATGTCTTTTTTGGAGAGGTGTCTGTTTAGGTCTTTTGCCTACTTTTTGATTGGGTTGTTTGGTTTTTGGTGTAATATTCCCTTAAATTACGTCATAGTTTCAGTCTCAAAAAACTCTGGGTGTATATTAAATTCTTGCAAAAAAAGTCTCCTATTAATATGTAAAACAGAGTAGGACACTCGAAAGTTGCATGGACAATTCTTCCATTTGTTTCCTTGGGCTGCATCTTTGATACCCAGCGTTTGTCACTATTCTAGCCCTGATCACTGATTACCAAATACTCGACCACATCCTTCCATCCTTCCTAGCATATGTGTTCCTCTCTTGTTAAGTCCCAGTGATGACTATAGATTGATCCTCCAGTGAAGTGTTTTTAGATGTTATCAGGGACTTGTAATTGAAATGTTTGTTTCTTTGTATATGATGTTCACCCTTGGTTTCTGATGGCTAATCTTTAATCAGGTCAAACAAATTTTCTATTACTAGCTTTTATTCACTTTCTGGTTTGTTGCTGGAATGTAACTTTTTTTTTTTTTTGTAAGTACGTATTGTTTAGTTGTTCATCTTGGTGGTTCCCCTCTACACACGAGGACATGGGCCCTGGTCCTTGCAACATACGTGAACTACACTCAGTCAGAGGCGGTGGACCAAACCACCTCTCCACCAGAGTGTGCCTGGAGTGTAAGTCTTAACTTTCAGCAAATACCTCCTTAGCACCTATTGAGATGGTCTTGGTATTGTTTTCCTTTACTAACGGAATGGTTTATGTGAATAGCTTTTCTAGTATTTATCACACAGTTTTAATGTACATTACAGTAAGTTAGAATAGCAATAAGCTCAAATTCCTGGTTTTATGAACTATTCGTATTTTTCCTTAATATTCTTCCCTACATATTTCTAATTGATTGTTTTGAGGAATAATTTACATGCAATGACATCTTTTCATTTGAAGTCTGCATTTTGATGAATTTTGACAAATTTATATACTCAGGCACCACCACAGTTTAGATGTAGAGTGTTTTCATCAGTCCCCTTTTGCCCGCAGTCAGCTGTCCTCAGCCACTACCCCAGGTAGCTGGGGGTCTGTTTTCGGTTGTTATACATTGAACTGATTTTCTTAGGGTTCCATACAAATGGAATCACACGGGGCGTACTCCTGTGTTTGACTTTTTTCATTCAGCAAGTTTTTGAGATTCATTTGTGTTTTGTGTGTATATATATATATATATATATATATATATATACACACACAAATAGTTTATTCCTTTTGACTGCTGATTAGTATTCCATTTTAAGACTATATCGCACTTGTTTTTAATCTGAAGGACATCTAGTTGTCTCCAGCTTGAGTCATGGCTAATAAAGCTACCATGACCATTAATATGAAGGTCATTGTGTGAAGATGGGTTTCATTTTTCTGGGAGAATAATAGCTAGCTCATAAGATGTTTGTTTACCTTTTTTTTTTTTTTTTTTTTTTTTTTTTTTTAAAGGAAAGGTGAAGGCAGGAATAAAGCCAAGCAGGCAGGAAGAGAGCGGAGGAAGAAGCGTTTTTTGTTTATTTGCATTTAGTTGTTCGCACTGGTTTTTCCTCCAGGACCTGTGTTTGAACCCAAGGGTGTGTGGCCTGTGCTCCTTTGGCGGCAATTGACCTAACGGCTGCTCCACCAGGTCGCACCTGTTAAACTTTATAAGAAACCGTCAGATTGCTTTTGGCAGCAGCTGCTCCATTTTACATTCCCACGGGCAATGCTGACTAAAGCCTAAGTCTCGCTTTCAAGCAGATGTCCATCCCCTGGGTGCCGCCTGGTCTGTCCTCTCCCAGTCTTTCCCTGTCTGGGGATGGGCGGGTGCCTGTGCTCGAGGGGAGGAGGGACAGGTGGAGATGCTGTGGGGCTCCCTGGTGTGAAGTGGTGTGGAAGGTGGGCAGTGTGCTGAGCTGGAGCAGCCTCCTTGGAGGACCTGCCCTGGCAGGGCGGTGGTCTCTGTCTTTTCAGATCAGGGGCAGTGACCCCCACTTCATACCTTGAGATTTGATTCAGCAAGTGCTGAACTAAGAAAAATACTAAAAGTTGGTTGAAAGGGGAAGTGGATAGCAATGGCCCATCGTCACATGAGTGAAAGACCCTGTGTGTGTGTGCTTGCTTTTTAGAGGATGGGAATCCTCAGTCACTTTCTGTTTTCATTATTTGTCAGAGAAATGTGCCTGAGACTCCATGGGGTCCCCTCCCCCAGCCCTTTACCCTACAACCTGGCCAAAGAGGAACCAGAAGTTTGCTGTTAAAAGGGGAAGACACAGTAACTGTCCCCAGACTGTCAAAATTCACATAAAACCCATTTAAAGTTAACACAGCCAGACCCACCACTTCTACGAGTTGGACAAGCAGGCTGAGAGGAGCCCAGGACAGTCACCGCCGGAAGGTTACTGGCGCTCTCACGTGGAGCTGGTGGCCAGCTGCCGGCTCTGCCTAAGGGAGACGCCACCAAGTGCTGTCAGAGCCTCCGCAGAAGGACTTGTCCAGCTGTGGGAGTGCTGCTGGCAGACAACCTGCAGCTGTCAGCTCCTCCAGAGATGGCCCCGCTGCACACTGGCTCACAGGCAATGGCGGAGGCACAGAAGCCCAGTCCTTTGGGACCCAGAGGGTAGGGGGCAATTCTGAGGACCCATTTAATTCTGCCAAGGCTGTGCAAGACCTTGATTTTCCCGTGTGCCCACACGCACACCCATGCCTGCGCTGCCTTCCTCAGGGCTTACTCTCAAGAGTCTTCCCTCGGAAGCATTTACACACACAGGTGCGTCGTCGACTCCACTCCCTGGGGAGCACAGGACAATGATTTGGTGAAAACAGCAGGCTGTGAACAAGCCTGAGTGTGTGTGTAACGAATAGATATTCACGTCTGAATGCACAGGACCTGCGTGGGCCCATACAGAAGGTGGCGATTCTGAAAACTACTCTGGGGACTGGGACTAGGGTCTTTGGGGAGCGAGGGAATGGGGTGACGTTCTTGCTTTATAGTCTTCACCAGAAACACGGGTCACTTTTGCTGGTGAAAATACACAAATCAAACAACCCTCTTTAATAACAACATATGCAAATGAGCTGGTGAATTAGCATATGCAAAGTGTTGGAGCAGGGCTGTGCTGTCACCATTGGTCTATGGGTCTATCGTCATCGCTTGTATTTACATCCGCAATGTGGATCTGGCAGTGTTCGGGAAATTTAGAATTTTTCAGATTCTGCCAAAGTGCTTACTTCCTGAGATGCACCCTAGTGTGTCTGAGACAGTTACTTGCCATCAAATCCACAGCCATCTCTGCCATGAAACGTGACTGCTCACACACAGACGCATAAAGACAGGCTCTCGGTGGTGTCCCATCAGTTTGGGTCAGGATGCACCGCCCGGCAAACTTGCTGTAGACGCGGAGAAGCAGAATGAAGCCAGGGCGCCCTTCCAGAGGCTTTCACTTTGTGGCATCGTCGGGAGGGCGCATGCACTGTGGCAAACAGACGTCAGGGAGGCCTTGGAGCCCTGCGCTGTGACAGCGGCCCTGTTGGCAGCTCAGCTGTGTCGTTCCTTCTGCCTTGTCTCTGTTTCAATTTTTCTGCAACGAGTATTCATTACTTGTTTTCATCACTATCCCCCTCCTACGAGGGGGAACCATTTCCAGACCCTTCACAGATGCCCAGGGTCTTGGCTAGTTCCCAACCCTGTGGACACTGTGTTCTTCCTAAACGCACTCGCCTGTGATTAAGTTTAATGCAACAGAACAACCATAACAATAAGTTATGTGAATGTGGTCTCACTCTCTCAAAATAGCCTATGGGCTGTAATATTTTTGGACCACTGTTGCCGGTGGGTAACTGAAACCACAGAAATTAAAACCACGCTGGGGGGCTGTCGTTTCCTGACGCTGGCTCGGCAGACACACTGAACGTGGGGGACTGCATCAAGAGAGTCAGGTTCACAGGTTCACAGTTCTTGTTTTTGCCTGGAAAGGTGAGTTTTCTGGGGAACAGGGGAGCCCTGGAGGAGGAGAGGGGTTTCAAGTCCTCTTCCTGTGACTTTATGTCGGTCCAGGCCAATGGTCACTGTCCAGGAAGATCAAGCCTCCAAGAGCTTTACCCAGGACTGCCTTCCCGCTCTGTCCTGACGAGTAGTTTTAGTTTCATGCTAAAAAGTTAATCAGCAATGATGCCAGCAGCAACAGATAGGAAGGAATGCATGAGAATGAGGCGGAAAGCGAGAGAAGATGTGGGAGCTCTCCGTGCAAGGAAGGAAAGAGGACCAGGAGAGTTCCCTGGGCCTGTCTGGTGAGGAAGGGAGAAGAGGGGCTTCCAGGGGTCAGTGAGTGAATCAGGCAGTGGAAAGGGAGTGAGAAGTGGAGAAGACTGAACAGCCTAGAGCCAGGAAAAGGAGTTGACACACTTGGGCAAAGCTGTGGTGAGGACTGACCTTGCAGCTCAGGCAGGCGCAGGCCCAGAAGGGGAAGTGCCCATGTCGAAAAGCCTGCCAGGGCACTCTGCTCAGTTCTGCGAAGGAAACAAGAGGCCCCTTTCTGCTCAGCTCCTGGGCGCCTGAATAATTTGAGGAGTAAAATGACAGAGGCAGGGGACATGTCAGTGCCTGTGTGGTTTTCTAGTAGCTGGGCATTTCTTAGGGTGAGAAAAAGCTGGGAGGATGAAAGCAGGACCTCTGTATTATCTTAAAGAATAGGTATCATTTCTAGATATCAGATCATACATCATGTGAGCATTTTGGATTCACTCATTGTTGAGGGACTTCTGCTGGAAGGCTGACCAGACTTGAACAGGGAAGTGACCCTCAGCCAAGGGAAATCACAAATATTGCAGAAAATCTACACAGAAATGGAACTTTCATTAGGCAAGTCATGGGGTGGGCTTCAAGGACTCTGAATGGTAGAAGTGCCAGATGTGAAGGACACGTGCACTCACCAAACTAACGGTTCCAGTTTACGTGACCTGAGTGCTGCCCTCAACACCTGAGTCCAACCACGGTGGAGAGAAGACCTCCCTCCAGGAAGATTTGAGGAGCGAAAGCCCCGTCACAGCTCACAG
The DNA here is from genome assembly GCA_004363575.1 of Solenodon paradoxus. Lineage (NCBI taxonomy): Eukaryota > Metazoa > Chordata > Mammalia > Eulipotyphla > Solenodontidae > Solenodon > Solenodon paradoxus. The sequence goes on along the minus strand of RJWH01004272.1, from coordinate 59,033 downwards.
GGGACCACCCAGCTCACCCTCATCAGTGTCTGCAGACTCCCCAGGGAGGAAGCCAAGATTTCTTACCCCGTTACCAACGTTAGCGTGACTTCCGGAGGGGAGTGGAGATCTTGGCGTGTCCAGGTGGCCGGCCTCTTGAGGCCTAAAACTGTTTGAGGGACAAGGCTGAGTGAAGACGGTCAGAGCAGCCCCAATAAAGGGGTGACTGCGTGTATGAGACCTGTGACAGAATAGGGGTTCTTTAGCCATGAGGGACCCTAAGGTGATTAAAACAGAAATCTTTTCTGCATTTGTAGAGATAATGGGCTCCCTTTAAAAAATATTATTTATTTTGCATGATAGGATCAATACATTTCTATCAGAAAAATTAAATTAAAGAAAGTCATATTCAGGTCTATTTCCTTACATTTAAGTCTGTTTCCTTCTAGGCTCCTTTTCTGTGGATAGACTGATCAATAATATGCATACAAATAGAATGATATAATAGTTTACTATTATTATTCATAATTTCATGATATATCACAAAACTACTTAAGAATAGTTTATTACTGATGCTGATAATATTTCTGAGTGCTTACCAGGGCCAAGCACTGTGCGAAGTCCTTTATAGCTACTGAAACAAGCAATTTGACTACTAACTCTATGAGGTAGAAGCAGCTATGGGTCCATTCGTTGTAACTGTATCACACTAGCAAGATGTTAATAACAGGAGAAATTGCAACATATATATGTTGGTGGAGTATATGGGAAGGGGGTATATGCAAACTCTCTTTACTATTTGCTCAGTTTTTCTGTACATCTGGCATTGTTTAAAAAAATGACATTTATTAACTTAAATGTCTGAGATAACAAAAAAAAATTTAAAAAAATATCGGGGGAGGGTGGCTTATCTTAGATGTGACTGATATTAGCTAGGTGTACACTCAGTATCCAGTAACTGAGAGACTTCATTTCTCTGCTTCCCTTTTAGATAGGTGTGTAAATAAACCTGTCAGGTGGGACACTTGAAAAGTTCCTAAAAAGGATTCAGATAACTGGCATGCACCCTTTTGGTTTTCCCCACTCTGTTTGCTTCCTGCCTGGAGTAAGGGCTATATGGCTGGAGTTTCAGCAACCGTTCTGGAGCATGAGGAGTTCCTGCGAGTGAAAACCTTGTAAGGATGGCTCAGCAGAGTCACAGAAGGAATCTGGATTCTTTATAAACATGGTACTACTGTACTATTCCTGGCTTAAGTATACCGGACTTACTTTACATGAAATAAACAGATCTATTTCTTTTTATTTGTATCTACAATACTAGCTAAGCACAATCGCTGCTGTATATACCAGATATTCAAACTCATTGAAATGCTATTCGAATAAGACCATAAGTATAGCACAAGAATAGATAATGCAAGTTGTACCTAATAAGGAGTCCAGAAGCAAATTCAAATGGAAACTTAATATAAATAAAGATGACATTTCGTTTAGAGGGGAAAGATGGTTTACTGAATATATGGTGCTGGCAAAACCGATTCTCCATCTGGAAGAAAACATGGCTTCACTCCTACCCGACATTGTATGCAAAAAATAAACTCCAGATGGATTAAAAATCTAGATGGAAAAAATAAAAATATTAGATACAAATGTAAGGACTTATTTATAAAATCATAAAGAAGACTTTCTGAAGCAAAAGATAAAATCCAGAAACATGAAGGGTCACCACCTAAAAATAACAGTCACACCATCTCTTTTTAAAAAAAAGAATGTATTTTTATATTGCAAAAGAGACTACAAATAAAGTAAATTTGAAGTAAGTACTTAAAATACATATGACAGGCACACCCTGATGGAGGTGGGTCAACCATCTCTGAAGAAGCACAGACCACATATCCCTGGGTTCGAAACAACTAGAGTGAGTAACTAAATAAAAATTGTAAAAGAATATATACACGACAAAGAATGAGTGTTGCTAATGTATCTTAGTCCTACAAGGCAATAAAGAAAACAGTGCAATTCATTACAGGCTGACGACGCACCCCTGTGACTCAGGTAACTAAGTGCAGACCACGTAAAGCCCAAGAACCTGGGTTCAAGACCTCAGCCTGGTGGGAAGAATAGAAAAAGTTGACAAAATGTATCACCAGGTCCTGTCAGAAAAAATATATAAATCATAAATGATATGAACAGATTCTAATTCTCAATGATTAAGGATGAGAAAATGTAAATAAGCACAATTCAAGAAAATGCAAATTGGTACAATAAGGACTTATCAGCTGGGCAAAAATAAAAATAGATTGGTGAGATCATCAATATGGATGTGGAATGTATTAGAACAACATGTGAAAAGCGCACATGTTCCTCAATCTAGCAACACAACTTTTTTTTTTTTTAAGGAAAGGCTCAGGCAGGAATGAGGGCAGTAGGCAGGCAGGCAGGCAGGAAGAGAGAGGAGGAAGAATCATCTTGTTTTACTTTTATTTAGTTGCTCACACTGGTTGCTTCCCCCCAGGCCCAGGACTGGAACTCAGGGGTGGCCTGTGGCCTGTGCTCCTTCAGAGGCAATGGACCTAACCACTGCGCCCCCAGGGAGCTAGCAACACTACTTTTGTAATATATCTTACAGAAGGAGTAACACCTGTCCTTGAAGAAATAGGTTCAATTTATTGTAGCACGGCTTTGTAGGCACAAAAAGATGTATACCTAACCTGAAGAAGAAAGAGTCTCACATACGCTTGCTTCAGGAGCAGAGATTACGGTATGATGATTCTATGGAATATGACGCAGCTTTTAAAAGAATGAGTTAACTGTATGGGTATAGACTGAGAAGTAGTGGACGTTTTTAGTTCTGAAGTGTCCACGCTAGGACTCTGTGTTTAGCAAAACACATAGACGATAATTTGCTTTTCATCTGTTATATGAGGAGTCACAGGCAGACACTTGGGTTAGTTGGCGTGGTTGTTCTGACTGACCCCTGCGATGTCTTCGTGTCCTTTCTAGAGAGGACCCTCAAGCAGACGTGCAGCTGACCCATCTCTCCTGGACTCAAGATGCTGGTGGTTTTAACTTCTGACAACAGAGGTGCAGCTCCTTGTGGACAGGCCCTCCCATGAGCAGTGAGATAAACTCTGGACAAGCAAGTACCTAGCAGACACAGAGCGACAAGAAGCAGGCACTGGAGGGGAGCCAACATTGAGAAGAAGGAACAGCACTGGGTTTCCTAGTTTATTTTATTCTATTTGTATTTCTTTTTCTTTTTGCCAGACAGCATGCCCCAGTCTGTGTCCTGGGAGGCAGATGAAATTCAGGAAGATCATACACAGTCTCACTGTTGTGAAGAATCAAGGACTAACTTAGAAGAAGATGTCAGTGAGGTAGATTGATATTTAAAGAACTCAATATCATTCTAAAAAGTAATAAGATAGCTCTTTTAAAAACCCTGAATATTTGGAGATTAAGTCACTTTTAAATAGTCCATGGCCCAAAGAAGAAGTCACAGGGAACATTTTGAATTGAATTTTAATGAAAACAAAATGTATTAAAATTTGCAGATGCAGCTAAAGCATTTGATTGCAGGGAACTTACAACTTTAGGTGTTTATTTTGTAAAAGGCAAAAGGAATAAAATCAGTAGCTGAAGATTCAACTTTAGGAAAAAAATAAGAGCAAAGTGAACCCAAAGAAAGCAGAAGGAAGGAAACAATAAAAGATCCTAAAGCAACGAAGTAGGAGACAAAGATGAGAGAAATTCACAAAACTTAAAGCTATTTCTTCGGAAAGATCGATAAACTTGATAAATGCCTACGTAGATGGCTTGAGAGTAAGAGAAAGAAACTAATAGCTAATATCAGAATTAAAAGAAGGGTTCTAATAACAAGTTCTACAGACATTAAAAGAGTAATAAGGAAACATTATAAATGGCTCCATGTAAGTAAAGTTGAAAAACGTTGAACAGACAATCCTTGAAAAACACAACTTGCCAATACTGGCACAAGATGAAATGTAAAGTCTCTTAAGGAATTTGAAATTGCTGGCAAGATCTGCTCACGAAGGAAAATTTAAGTCTGAGTAGTTTTACTGCTTAAGTCAATCAAACGTTAAAGAAAGAAATAACACTAATATTGCTCTATTAGAAAATAAAAAATTAAATACTCAAATACTCATTTTACATGCTAGATTAACTTTGATATCAAAACCTAATGAAAGATACTACAGATTTTTTTTAAAAGAAAATTATAAACCATAGTATCCCCCATGAACACAGATGCAAAAATTCTAATAATATATCAGTAAACCAGTAACATAAAATGAACGCTACATCATGGCCACGTAGGGCTTATCCCAGGCATTCAAGCCTGGGTAGGAGAACCATCTAGAAGCTTGTGCTGGATTTATGGGGGAAGATGACAAAGCTAAGGCCTCAGATCGAGGAAAAAACGTCTACTGTTATTCTTTTTTCCTACTAGGGTAAAAATTGGGCGTCAGATATAGCACAAAACCCACTATACTAGGTATATACACCGGGAGTTTAGCCCTGGTTCTGCTCCAACTCCACGCGTGACATTAGAAAGGTCACTTTGCCTATGTTGGTCTTAGTTTCCATGTGTGTCCAGTAAGGACATCTTCAGGTCTTTCCCAACTTTATCACTCTAAAAAGCAATAAAGCCAACCCTAACTCTTTTTTCACAGCTGCTTAAACTTTCTGCTTCAGCACCTTAGAAGGCAGAAGTAGAAAATGTGCAAGATATGCTTTCATGCACCAATAAAGGCAGCATCTGCACGCGACTTGAAGTGTGGAGGATTCAAGTGTGATCCCCCGACACACTCGAGAGCACCCACATATCTTCAGGAAGTACTTTCAGTTCACTCCGTGAAAGCATCCAAAGTGTTGTCGTGCGACGGAAAGACCGTGAACGAGAGGTTCAGACAGCCGACTTTGAATCCCAGGGCTGTTACCAGCTGAACGAAAGATTCTCTAACATCTCTGCGTCTCAGTTCCCTCGGAACCTGGAAAGTGGAGCTAGCGCCGGTGACACAGCGTGATTGTGATCACCAACCGAGACAGCAGGAGAAAGTTCATGGTTCCACGCTAGCTTCCATTCCCATGTCCAGAAAGAGTTGGGTTTGGCTACAGAGAACAGACCATGCAAATAATCAATCACACAAAACAAAGATGTATGTACTTCTCTTTCACGGAGTAGAGGAAATCAGGGCGTGTTGGGGAGCCCTAGTGGGAGCCCCAGTGTCAGTAGGCAGTCAGATGATGCCCATCTTTCTGCTCTGTTAGCTTTAGTGTGTGGCTTCCATCCACACAGTTACCTCATAATCTGAGAGGGCTGCTGGTGTCCTGCTATCACATTAACATTCCAGGCAGGAACGAAAAGAAAAAGGAAAAGGGAAAGGATATCTGCCAGCAGAGTAAAGCATCCCACCAAGCATTTTTCTGAGAGTGACATCCATTTACATCTTATTGGCCTCCTTTAACTGCAAGAGGGGTGGGGGAATGGGGTGTTGCTACCCCCAAATAAAACTGGAATTTTGTTACTAAGAAATAAGGGGAGGTATGTCCTGATGGAGCAGGGGTTAGGTTTACCACCTCTGGCTGAGTGCAGACCATACACATCCCGAGGAGCCAGGTTTGTCTCCCCGGGCCCAGGGAGAACAACTAAGATGAACAACTAAGTAAGAGAAATGCTTCTTCCTCCTCTCTCTGCCTGCCTGCCTGCCTGCCTGCCTGCCTGCCTTCATCACTGCTGCACCTCTCTTTTAAAAACAAAAGGAAGAAAGAAACGAGGTGGGCAGCCAGCAATCTTCGCAGCACTCCTTTTTCATGTTATTAGGGTTGGGGTGATGGAAGGACCACGGAATAGCTGGCATGGCTTCTGAAACACAGTGGCTGGCAAGGGAGGAAGCCAAAAGATTTGCATTCAAAATCTGGTGTTGACACGTCCAAGCCTAGTGAGCAGGGGTCAGGCGCATTACCTTACTGGAGACTCCATTTCGCCCGTGAAATGGGATGATAGTAAAATGCTTGCCTCACTGGTTTGGGGGAAAGGTTTACAAAAGCTGAATAAATGGTAGCACTCTGAGCGGACTTGGCCACATGGTGGGTGACCAACATTTCATGTCTTTGAACTTGAGATTCAAGGCCTGGAATGGCTCTGCCATTGCTCACCATGGCCTGCGGTGGGGTTGGGGACCCTTGGCTGTGGCAGCATCTTCATGGGGAGCAGCTGCTTCAGTGGGTAGGGAAGGAGGCCTCACTTGATTGATTCATTGATTGGGGGGAATTTTGAGATTTTTTTTTCACTTGAAGGTAAGTCTTAATGCTATTAAATTCACAAATAAGCTAATTTAAATACCCAACTTTATTGATCTCAAATACACATTGCAAACATACAAGCATCTCTTCTCTCACATGTCAGCGTCCATTCATTTCATGGTACTGGAAATGGGGAGAAGAGAGTCCCCTTAAATTACGAGTCAGCAGGTATTTCTTTACAGTTCACTTCATACAAAATAATAAGTAACAATGATCTTCCTCAGTTGCTAGCTCACAAGGAAACACCTTCAAAACTGCCTTTTGTTAAAGTTTCTCTATTAAAAACTGACCTATACAAATATTGAAAAGTTAAAAATTCCTTCATTTTTTATTCTACCATCACAATGTACAGGTCAATATGGCTGATGCAGTGGAACGAAAAAGAAAAAAAGTCAAAGCTGCAGCAGGTAAGACTTCCGGAATGTACATCGAATCGACACTACGTTGCGTGAATCAGAGCTGCACTTCGGTGAACCGTGGCTTCGCCGGTGCTGAACAAGAGCGCTTCCCTCCGACTACGAGTTATCGTTCCTTCTGGCAGCGATGACAGCCTCAAGGGAACCTGCATCTCCTGTCAAGTCCTCACTCTCCTGCTAACAGCTATAGCCGCCCCGCCACCGTCGCTTTTTTAAAGCAAAGGCGCAGGCAGGAGAGAAGGCGGTGGCAGGAGGAGGAGGAGGAGAGGAAGAAGCACTTCATCTGTTTTTATTCAGTGGTTCACACTGGCTGTCCCGGTTCCCAGACTCCAACTCAGAGGAGTGTGTCGTGCGCCGTTTGGAGGCCACTGACCCACCGTGACTCCGCCAGGCTGCGCCGGACCTGCAGCCCTTCTGCCCCCAGACCCGCCTCTTGCACCCACAGATCGGTAGCCACCAGAGGGTCTGCTGGAGCTGCTGCCACCAAACGGGCCCCCGCCCCTGGGTCCATGCTTGGACGGCTCTTTCCACTATCATTTCCAAAATCGTTGTCGTCCCCACCAGCCGCACGGCTCCGGTGCCCCGGTTTCCTCCTTCGCGGGACCATCTACCCCGCGCCCCGCGCCGCCACAGCCCCAGCTCGGTTTCCGTTTCCCGGTCCCGCAGCGCAGCGGAACCACCGCTGTAGGTGCCACCGTCGTGGCCTCCGCGGACCTACTTCTGCTGCCCCCGCCTCCACCACCGTGGCCTCCTCTTCCGCCAGTTTGGCCACGGCCAGAGCTTCTCCCACCAGCTCCAAAGCTTCCTCCACGACGGGCAGTTCTCAGGTCCACCTCCACCGCCTCTTGCGACCCAGCAGACTGCATTTCTTGTTTGGAAAGGGCTGTTTTCACTTCGCAATTATGCCCGTTAATAGCGAGGCATTTCTGAACAATCGTATCAACTGTTTCACCATCATCAAAAGTTACACAAGCAGATCGTCTCGTTGTCCACCCGGCCTGTCTCCCAGAACTGCTGTGGTTTCAATCTTGCCATACTTTTCAAAGCCATGCCCCAAGTTATATTCTTCTGTATCTTCTTTAATACCACCTACACAAGATCCTTCGCAGTTAGACGGGCACCAGGATTTATAGACTCCTCTCCAGAAACACCCCTTTGGTTCCACGACAGGCCATCGACCTGGTTGGTCAAGCACATGTCACTGCATCTACCTCTTCAACTCAAGAGAAAGTCACAAAACCAAGGCCGCCGGAACACTTTGTTGGGGGGTCTCTCATCACCACACAATCTGTAAGTGTGCTTATTTTCTCAAAATGCTTTCTTAAACTATCTTTGGCAGTTTCGAAGTTCAGACACCAGTAAACAGTTTTCTCAAACAGTTTTTCCATTTTGAGACTGGACTCACCTCTTCCAACTCAAGTTCAATATGGGACAAAGAGCGAGGCTTCTTTTGCAAAACTTCTTGTTCCTAAAAAGGAAACTTGAAGCTTCAAATGTCCCCAAGTAGCCTCTATTGTCCCTCCCAGCCACCCTTCCAGGAAAGGTACAGGCAGGAATGAAGGCAGTAGGAGGCAAGCAGGAAGAGAGGAGAAGGAAGTACTTTATTTTTAAAAATTATTTTTATTTTTATACATTAAAATAAACTCACATGTGAAAGTTCCCAGCTCTTTATATATATGCCAACACACCCTGCCCTCCACTAGGTCACCAAGTGTTCTTCACCATTGTCCAGTGGTTCTGTCACCATTTCTTCCCCCTCCCCACTCCCCTCCCTTCCCTATTGGTCACCTCAGTTCTGTTGCAAGTGTTCAAGGGTTGGTTTTGTTTCGTCTGTTCCTTTGTTTTGTCTGTTCACATTCCACCTATGAGTGAGGTCACCTGGTCTCTATCTTTCTTCTTTTGACTTGTTTCACTGAGCATCATTCCCTCTAGATCCATCCATGTTGATTCACATGACAGGGTTTCATCTCTTCTAAGGGCTGTGTAGTGTTCCACTGTGTATATGGACCACATCTTCTTTATCCGCTCATCTGATGTTGGACACTTAGGTAGTTTCCAGTTCTTAGGGAAGCACTTTATTTTTATTTAATTTGTTCACACTGGCTGTTTGCCCATGGGTTGGAACTTGAACTCAGGGGCATGTGGCCTGTGCTCCAGAGGCGGTTGACCTAACTGCTGCTCCACCAGGGCGCGCCTCTATTGGATTTTAAACTGATGTGCCTCCCCCGCGCCCCAGGAATGAAAGTGAGGTAGAAAGAGCAGCAGTCTTTATAAATCAAGGATATTTACAAGGCCAAACTGATAGACCCACAAGGAAAGAAACCGAGACAAGGGAGTTGATAGACTCTGAGGCACGACTTTATTGTCCCGTGTGCAGCTGGGAAAGCGCCTTTCTGAGAAGAGACGGAAGGAGCAATCCCAGGGAAGCTATGAGAGAGAAGCTTTTAAGGGGTAGTCACTGACTAGCATGGAGGGGCTAGAGGTGGAACTCAGATAAGACCACGGGGCTGAGCTGTTGACGTAGGGGCAGGGAGTCCATGGGCTGGAATGTTAGGGGGGGTGGGGCTGGAGCTCCTGAGTTCCCTAAACAGGAGCAGGGGCTGAACAGCATCTGATCTGGCTTCAGGCTGCAAAACCTTCCGATTCTCTTGCTGGGTTGGAAAGTGACACCTTTCAGTCCTTTTGTCTTCTTTTGTCTCCTGTATCAGTCTCCATGTCTGCTGACTCCGACCTATCCTTGGATGAGCCTCCTGGCTGTTCACAAACCAGGCACCTGATGTCCTGCCATTCCTTCCCGCCCCCACCTGTGACGGCCACCAGATGGGCCACACAGTCCATTCTTGACACACCTCACCCGTTCACGTGACTATGCAATCTCCTTAGTCTCCCCAACAAACCAAGGACTGCACCTCTCTGATGAAGGTGGTGGAACCTTGGGCAGTTTGCGTCACCTCCGCGGGTCTGTCTGGAAAATGAGCAACTTGAACTTGGTGACTTAAAGACCAGCCACTGATGTTTGTTGAACTCCGACTGTGAGCTGAACGCTGGGCTAGGAGTGGAGATGGGGTGGTGAGAGAGACAGAGCCCTGTCCTCAGGGGGCTGCTGCCTTTTGCTCCGTAACAAGGAGGGGCTGGGGCAGCTCTGAGTGAGGGCTGGTTCCTGATCACGGTTCACAAGTGTTAATTATGTGGCGGGACAGGGGAACTCAGCAGGTCAGAGAGTTGTTGCCCTGCCCACCTACAAGAGGTGACGGCACAGGAGCACACAGGTGGTGACTTGTGTGACCCTGCAGATCATGTCAAGACAGGCTTCTGGCATTAGCACCCACTCCCATGGGCAGAAGCGTGGGTTCTGGAGTCAGTCAGGGTGAAACTCAGCTCTGTAGTTTGCAAAGGATGTGACCTTGGGCACGTTATTCAGTTTTCTTATCTGTGAAGAAGGTACATAGCAGTTTCCTCCTTCATCATCTCGTAAGAGAACTGAGATGAATTGCCAGCATCCACTGTGGTTCACTGCATCTCTGTCTATTGTCCTGGCAAGTGAGGGTTTAGTAAATGGGAAAAAGACTCTGGTCCCCAGGCCTAGGAGCTTATGAAACAGCATAATGAAAATGTTAAGAAGCAGGAATCTCTTCCCCCTTTTGAACCCCACTCTTTCTAAGACAACACATGTTCATTTCTCTGGATCTTCCTGTTAGTCGAGCCAAATGTTTTCTCCATCCTGTTTGGAGTTCCCTGGAGCGGCCCAAGAGGCTGTTCAAATGGGTACCTGAGAGGGGGCTACAGGAGCCCGAAGAAAAACAGACAGACAAACATACATCTAGAAAAATGGGGGCCATATGGGACACTGATCTCTGTTTGAAGGACAGTGACCTCCACCTAAGTTCTATGTTATAGGACTGCATTACAATGAGATAATACAATTATGCAAAACAGGGAAAGACCATTAGCATTAGCTACTATGCCTTCTGTCTCAGGATATCCAGCAGTGGCAATCCTCTGCTGCATTATGTGATCATCAGAGAATTTCTGCCTGGAGAGAGTTCTCTTCCTTCACTGGAGAACTCCAGTTCTGGAGGGATTGATGGTAGAACCTGCTGGGAGGGCCGGTGCCGCCCCTCTCCTCTACATGCTGAAAAAGCCAGCACATGGAGATGTGGAAACAGACTCTGCTTCTCTTGACCCTACCTGCTCTGCAAAGAAACCAGCAGGAATGCTGGCTTCTGGGACTAGTGACGTCATCTCATCAAAGGAATATTGACCTTGGAGTCCCTGTCCAGACCAAATTCTTTTTTTTTTTTAAGGAAAGGTGCAGGCAGGCATGAAAGCAGGCAGGCAAGAAGAGGAAGAAAAACATTTTATTTTATTTAGCCGCTCGTCTTGGTTGTTTCCCCCAGCGGCAGGTCTTGAACCGGCACCTTGGGATGTATGTGGATTGTGCCCACGCACTAAACCACTAGGCCACCAGGGCACGCCCCAGACCAATATCTGAAGTCAGTGCTGCACACACAGCAGGGGCAATCTTCAGGGACTGGACGGTTGATCCAAGGCCTGTCTCGTGACTGGTGGGGACCCTCAACCAGTTGTGACAAGTAGAGAAGTACTTTTTTGGTTCAAAGTTGCCCTTGGTGCATCTTGGTGGCCTGGTGGCTTAGCCCACTCTGGCGCAGTCCACACACATCCCAAGTTCTCGTGTTCAGGAAACAACCAAGATGAACAACCAAATCAAATAAAGAGCTTTTTCCTCCTCTCTCTTCCTGCCTCTGTTCTCCTTCATTCCTGCCTGTACCTTCCTTTAAAAAAAAAAAAAAAAAAAAGTTGTCCAGATACTTTTGACCGGGAAGCAAAGCTGTTCTCACGGCAGATGTGAGGAGACAGAGGCCTGTGGGGTTTACAGCTTGCTCAAGCCCCACAGCAGTCAGGAGAGGCCTGAGACACCGAGGCCCTGTCTTGCAGTCCCGATCTCTGCCTTCTGTGCCCAGCTGCCTTCCTCACCACACACGCCCTCTCATCTTCCAAAAGTCCAAGGTTCAGAGTCTCTGAGATGTTACTGGTGACCTCGGTGACCTCTGTTATATCAGCTCTTATTCTCCCAGATTCCTTCCCGTGACCCACGCTGACAACCTTCTCCTCAAAAGTCTCCTTTGGCCTTCTGGTTTTGCTGTCCTGCCTCTTGGCTTACTCTCCGGTTACTCTGGCTCCTTTGCAGACCCTTCTTTGTGTGGTCCCTATGCAGGGTCCTTCTCTGTGGCTCTGCCCTGGAGGCTCTAACTCTCCACTCCCTCTCCCATCTACTTATGCAGCTTTGACTCCAATTTTAACAGCCTGGTCAGGTGTATGCCCCCCATCTCTCCTCTGCCATGAGAGAAGCTCCCTGCTCCGACACTCTACGAGCACCCAAAACTCTGCATTTCCAAACCTCAGCTCACGTTTTCCCTTATGCCAATGGATTTGATTATGTGCAGTCTTATTTTTGATCTATTCCTCTCCTCTAAGCTTAGGATTGCAAAGTTTTCAGGGTCTGAAAAGTTCCTTCTCGTCTTCTGTCTCCAATGTAAGAGAACAGGCCTGTGACAATGAAGGATGGGGGTGACGGTGGGGAGGTGTGACTCATGATCTGGAGAGGAGAGAAGTCGGGAACTGGGGAGTACTGTCAGGGGAGCAGGGAGAGGACCCACGTCCTCTTCCAGAGTCCTGGGCCTCTGGCTGGCGGAGAGTAAGGCTTCCCCCAAGTAAGCCATGCCCTACCCTCGCCACTCTGTAGGGTTACATGGGTCCGGAGAACTCAGGTTGGAGCTGGTATTGTTTGCTAGTCAGCGGACCTCAAAATAGAGTTTTTTCCCCTGCATTATCTGGGTAACATCAGTGCAATCACTAAAGTCCTTAAACGCAGAGGAGAGGCCAGGAGCGAGGTGTGATGTGGGAAACAGGGTTGGAGAGATGTTATGTTGTTGACTTTGGAGACAGCAGGTGGTCAGGAGCCAATGCGTGTGGGTGGTCCCCGGGAGCTGAAAGAGGCAAGGGAATGGATTTCCTTCCAGAACCTCCAGGAAGTAAGGCAGCTCTGCCAACACCTGGGTTATAGCTCCTGAGACTCACCTGACTTCTAACCAGCACAGAAAGGTGCTAAACGTGTGTTATTTTAAGCCACACCTGTGTGGTCATTCTCATGACCGCAGTAGGGAACGAATTCTTGGCTTCAACCTTGATATTTCCACTCTTAAGTTCATTTATTTCCTGCTATGGTTTAACCCCGTCTTTCCTTCATTCTCGACTCTCTGGACCAGTGCTCAGGCACCTGCGTTGTTGAGGACGCTAAGGGCACAGTGCTGTTCAGATCAGAGGCCGGAGCCGCAAAAGGACGGGGTCAAGAAGGGGTGGAGGTGGGTGGGCGCGCGAGGGCAGCTCTAGCTCCGGACTCAGGCAGGTATGGGACCTCAGTGGCAGTTACTCGGGCAGGAGTCTCAGCGCCAGGCTCGTTCCTTCAAAGGCACACAAGGCAAAGGCAGCCCGCCTGTGTCCCATGACTGTCTCCTTAACGCGACACCAGAAGACTGGGGCGAGGAATCACAGAAAGGTCACCGGCGAGTAATCAAGGGCAACAGCAGCCACCCAGGCCCAGGTGGCAGGGAAGCGCCTGTTCCCCTTCCTGCGACCCCCCCCCCGCCCCCTTTGCTGCGGGGGCAGCGGCGCAGTGTCAGAACCTCAGGGGACAAGGAGGCAGCTATGGCCACCAGCGGTGCTCATTAGCGCTCCCAGCCCAGATGAACAGGCCAGTCCCCCAGTCCCCCGACCTCGGGCTGCCTTTGTCGGCGCGTCAGGGTGGCTTCACGCGGAGCGGGGCGCACGTGGCGCCCAGCCCCCAGTCCTCCGGCCCCTGGTTACGCGGCCCAAGGGGCCGGGGTCCGCACGGGGCGCCGGGGACCCACGGGGCTTTTCACTTCCCCCCCAACCGCCGGCGCAGGTGCCGCCGAGCCCCGCAGGGGGCGGGCCCTGGGGACACGCCCCGCGGGGAGTCCTCGCCGTGGGGCGGGAGGAAGCGCCAGAGCGGCTCCGGGTGCTGCGCGGAGCCCCGGCCCGGCCCCGCGCCTCCGCCCCGGCCCGCACGCAGGAGCCGGGCAGAGAGCGGCGCCCGCGGCATGGCAGCCTCAGGTGCGTAGACCCGGCGTCGGGGCCTCGGGGCCCCCCACTGGCGCGCCCCTTCCTCCCCGCTCTCGCCCGCGAGCACGGCCCCTGTCCCCACTCTGCTCCTTGGCGCGGGGTCGGTGGTCTTTCTGTCCTTCCCGCCGTTCCCTGTCGCAAACTTCCGACCCCAACTTTGCCACGTTCCCCTTTCCAGCCGGGACGTGGACTCTCCTTAGCCCCTGCCGGGGCCTCCTCAACGCCCGGTCCTCAGTCTCTTTTTCTCCCTCCATCACCGCCCCTTGGCGCTGCGAAGGTCGCTTTCCCGGTTCTTCCCGTGTTGGGAGCTGAGACACAGCCCAAGGAGGCGGGGAGCCGAGGGTCCGCGCGGGCGAGGCTTCTCCGCGGGCCGATCGCGCCGATAGGGGGCGCCCAGGCAGGCCTCGGGCGCCCGGCGAGGTCAGAGGCGGCCCCCTCTCCATCCTAGGCTTGGTTTTTTCGTCCAGAATTTCATTAGGAATCTAGGAAGGCCGTTCCCTACAAGTTGCCTTTCCGGTGTTACATGGGGAGGGGTGCAGGCCACTGGATAATGTCCCCTTTGAAAGCGCCAGGAGTTCTTTCTGATTGGATCTGGGTTCCTTTCTGGTTCAGGGGTGTGTACACTCGTACTCAGGGAGATAGATCCAGGACAAACCACTTGATAGCGATGCTAAAGAGAGGCTCCAATGAGCACTCCTGCGCCTGTGGACCTGTGTGTTTCATGGGTTTCTCAGGGTCGACTAGAACATGCTGCCTTTGCTCTCCAGGAGTTTACAGTCTCCTGAAAGACAGTGCAGGTCCTCAATGAAATTAGAGTCCCCGTGTTTGCAAATGGATTTACAGCTTGTGTTTCAGCAGAGATCGCATGTGAAAGCAGGCGGTAAATCTCTTGGTAAGTCAGGTCTAGTTGTCCAGGAGAAGGGTCCATTCTTGGAGGGTGTGGGCAGATGTTAGAATGAGGAGTCAGCTCTCCCCAGGTCCTCTGAGGTCTGGCTTTCTCAAGATGCTTTGCAGACAGGGTAGAAGCCATCTGTGACGGTTCTATTAGCTTGATGATGTCCGTTCATTATTTAAGGGGAGGTAGAAGAGAGGGGACCTTAGCTTGTGGATCTCTAGCTGGGCTTGGGGGTCAGAAGACGCTGCACTGGGAATAAAAATAAAACCCCTGCTAATAGTAGGTTCAGACTCCACACATTCTACCTGAATGGGGAATTCATTCAACAGATGTTTATTGCATGCCTACTGCTTGCAGACACTGTGATAGGTGTCAGGCGTATATGCGGTAAACAAATCAGACATAAATATGTCCCCATGTCACTTATGGAATAGTGGGGAAAAGTACATTAAAGTAAGAAAAACACATAACCTGATGATCGGGGCAGTGGAAAAACAATACAGAGGCATAAAGGGGATTTGGGTTGGCATTTTAAATGCAATAGACAGGTGAGGCCTGATGGGAAAGGGGCATTTAAATCGGAGGGTGTCGGGGAAGCATGCTCCAGGCAGAGGAACAGTGAGTGGACATGTGTGGTGTGTTTAAGGAACAGGAGCAAGTGGCTGGAGTAGAAGTGATGGGGAAGAGGTGGGGGATGCGGCCAGTGAAGTTCCCACCTCTGCCGTGACTGGAAACAGGGAAGAGCGAATGTGGAGGGCCTTTGGGCAGAAGAGACAGAGAAAACCACTTTTGTTTGGTGTCCTGTATGCGTCACACCAGTGATGACTGTGCTCCCATCAGATGGAAACTTTAGCCCAGCGGTCAAATCTGGGCTATTTATGGGCTCTGTCGTGGCTTCTGAAGTTGTCTGTGATGGTTGTGTCTACATCCTCTGTGGCGAGACACCGCTCCAGCTGCTTCAGGTGGGAGCTGGGCCCCTGGGAGCCCTGGTGCCCCTGAGGTTGAGGGTCCAAGGACCCATGATGGAAGATCTGGGTGGCGACTCTTCTATGTGGCCTTCTCCAATTCCTCCTCTTTCTCCTTCTAAACAGCTTCACTGGTATATAGTTAACCTGCTGTGAAATGCATCCATTTAAGGTGTACAAGTCAATGGTTTTTAAATCTTCACAGAGCTATGCAAGTCTGATTGCAGTCAATTTTAGAACATTTTTATCAGAAATGTTAGAAAGAAACTCTGCGCTTCAGGTCGCATCGCCTTACTCTCTCCTCCCCAGCCCTAAATTCCACTTCATGTCACTGGGGGTTTTCTTACTCTGGTCTTCCATGCAAAGGGGACCCGAAAGCAGTGGTCTCGTGTGACTGACTGCTTTCACGTCCATGCTGCTCTCATGGTCTTCCCATGCTGTGCTTCATTCCTTTCTTTTTTTCCTTCTTATTTTGCACTTTTCAATTGTTGTGTAGAAGCCATTGCAGTAGGAGTCTTGGTCTCATAACCGCAGAAAGGGTGGATGAGAAGAGGGGGAAGAGGAGGAAAGAAGGTAAGGTCCGCCCGCAAGAGCGAGTCTTCAGGCTGAGTGGCATCTGAAGGCGCGGGGTCGGAGCCAACAGGAGTTGCACTGCAGGGTCCCCAGGCTTCTTGAACTGACACCAACTACCCAGGAGGCTGCTGAGCTTTTTTTTTTTTTTTAATTCAGTGAAAACATGGAAAGTTTGCATATAACTGTGAATGACATTGGGGACTAACTATACAGGGGCTGAGTACTCTAACATGTACCCTGGAAATGAGCTGAGTATCGAAGGAAGGAACATGTTGAAAAGATGGAACCTCTCCCTAAGGTTGGGATTCTTGCCATCGTCCACTGGTGGTCACCGTGCTGCCTGGGTCAGGACTAGTTCAGGGAAAGTGCACAGAGGCTGGCAGGCAAGAAAGGGACGCTTCCACCGGGTTGTTGGTGAGTTGTACTGATAAAGGACTGCAAGCAAGAAACTCTGCTGGAGGATTTAATTTGATCAAGGCTGGCGGATGACAC
The DNA here is from genome assembly GCA_004363575.1 of Solenodon paradoxus. Classification (NCBI taxonomy): domain Eukaryota; kingdom Metazoa; phylum Chordata; class Mammalia; order Eulipotyphla; family Solenodontidae; genus Solenodon; species Solenodon paradoxus. The sequence continues at coordinate 42,231 of RJWH01004272.1, read as the reverse complement.
CCACTCTGGTGTATTTGCTATCTTACTGTTTTTCTGTGGGGTTTCTTTATGCTTTATAGAGCATCCTTTAATATTTTTTGCAAAGCTGCTTCTGTGGCGATAAACTCCTTTGACTTAATTTGCTTGTCAGGAAGGTTTCTAGCATTCCTTCAGTTCTGAATGATAATCTTGCCGCGTATAGTATCCTAGGTTGAAGCTCCTTTTCTTTCAGCACTTTGAATATATTCTGCCATTCCCTTCTGGCCCGTAGAGCTTCATTTGAGAAGACTGCTGACAATCTTATGGGGGCTCCTCTGTATGTGACACATTTTTCTCTGGCTGCTTTTAGTGGTCTTTCTTTATCTTGTATTTTTTATATTTTCATGACAATGGTCTAGGTGTATTTCTGTTTGGGTTTCTTTTATTAGAAACTGAGCTTCCTGGATCTGGAGGTTTGCTTCATTCTTCAAATTGGGGAAGTTCTCATCTATTATTTCTTCTACCCCCTTTTCTCTCTCTTCCTCTGGGACCCCAGTGATGCGAATATTGTTTTCATTCCTTTTTATAGCTGAGTCTTGTCACTTTCATAATTTCTTTCCACTGAGGGCTAAGCATTCGTCTTTTATTTTCCGAACAGCATTTTAGCTTGTTGACGTCAAGGACTCTTGGTTCCTGTCCTTGAGAGAACTTGGGTAACAAGATAAAATGGAGTGGAATCAGACTATCCTGAAACATTCTCTGGGCCCCTGATGGTGTCTCTTGTGTTTACACGTGAAAGGGAAGAGAGAGAGAGCAAAGTGACTTTCTCAAGTGGCTGAGTCTGATAGTGCAGAGACTGGGGTCTTCTCCTGTGCCAGCCTCTGGGTGTTTGAAGAAAGCTCTGAAACCTTTTCCTGCCCCCCATCTCTTCTCCAGCACCTTCTACCATCACTGCACCTGGAAGACAATGGGTCTTGGAGGGGACCTTTCCTTTTTTGTGATTTAACTTCCATCTGATCCTGCAGGTCCTTGATTACGCCTATCAAGTCTCCAAACCTGGTCTTCATCCTAGAAGCTCCTCACATTTATCATTACCCCTTCTCTCCTTATCCTGGTGACCTTCCCTCTCTTACATTCCACTTCAGTCTGGGGCACAGATGCCAATCCAGGGCGGGGTAGTTGAAGCTCCCTGTCCTTCCTCTCTGCTCTCCTCAGGTGCATTCCGAATCTTCTGGAGGAGTTAGACCGGCTTTCAGTGCCTTGTTCTCTACCACCCTCTCTGTCCCAGCTGTCTCCAGGCCCCTGCCTCCCAGTGGTACCCATTCCTTCCTCTTTCTAAAGCAGGCTTGTTTTTGAAGCTCCACAGGACAAAGACTCTTCCTGGCTTCTGTCTAGGATTCTAGAAGCCTTGCTGCTTTATGCATTTACTTTCTCATAGTAATAAACAGACATGAGAACACAGGTTGGCACATGTGAAGAAATGACACGGTTAGCGAAGGGAACACTGGTGGAAGAAAGGGGCCCCGTCCGAGAGAGTTGCTGACTATGCGTTGAGTTCTGTGTCATTTACCAGCATGTGTGTGGAGGGACTTCAACTTCCACTTCGGACTTGTGTTTTTTAACAACCGCCCCAGCTTTCAGTTTCAGGAACAGAACAAAATTCAGGAATGTGACCGATTTTATCGTCCTCATTTACAATGAGCAAGAATTTGCCTCAATTTAGCTTATTGGTCTGAAGTCACAGCACAAGCTGATGATCACGTAGGCTGTGATAGTAACGAGTTGGAGGTACTGACCACTTCCTTCCCAGGTACTTTGACTCAATGGAGACGGGTGTGAATTTGGCACCCCGACCCTAGGAGTGAGACACTTTAAAGATGTTCTTTGATACTCCCTGGTGGAGCAGCAGTTAAGTTCACCCACTCTTGTTGAGCACAGTCCCCATACATCCCAAGAACCTAGGTTTGCATCCCGGGTCCAGGGGGAACAACCAAGAGGACCAACTGAAAAGTAAAAGTAAATAAAAAAGCTTCCTCCTCCTTTCTCCCTGCCTGGCCACCTTCATTCCTATTTGCACCTTTCCTTTAAAAATAGTTTTTTAAATTGTGTTTTTAAGCTTTGGTTTTAGAAACAAAGCAATTAGAGTTACAGGGAAAAACAGGCAAGATAATTCAGAGACTTCTCTGTTTACTCTGCCTCCTGTTTCCCCCTTATTAATGCTTGTCTTTCCCTCGAGGAATGTTAATCGTTACTACTCTCTCCCTATCCTGGTGACCTCCCTCTGCTATATCCCACTGCAGTTCCAGCCTCCCATGTGAATCCTGGGCTCCGGGACAGACAGCCGGTGCCGGGGTCACCTGCAGACTAAAGAAGTGGTCTGTGCGGGGTAGTTGAAGCTCCCTGCACTTTCTCTCTGTTCTTCCCTCAGGTGCATTCCGAATCTTTGTTTCTAAAACCCTCCCTGGAGACCTTTCCTGCATCAGGAGTTGTGAAGGAAGCTTACTTGGGTGAGGGAGTGGGAGTGAGGACCTAACGTAAAATGAGTTGGCCCCAGAACTTGTCATCTTAAGATCATTGGTTGGTTTTGGGGGGGTCACTGTCTTATCCTAAAAGTGCGATTGGTCATCACGGCCACATGGTCATCACAGTGTAAAGTTGTTTCCTGTTGGTCAGCGTGGCCCCCAACCCCGCGCCGCCTTCGTCAGGGTGCTGCTGTGTCTAGGAATCCTCTTCTTTTGTTCCCTGCTGTCTCTGGTCAGCCCTGCTGGCCCCTCATCACAGATGTGTGGGAAAGCCTCCAGTCTCTTCTGATATCTTCCTCTTCTTCCTGCCCCTTCGTACAAATCCATGACACGGTTTTACAGTACATTTGTGCGTGTGGGAAGGAGTGGAGGGTGGTGGGAATCGCTACCGCTTCTCACCTTCGCCCTTTAGTTGACGTCCGAGCACAGCGTGTGGAACTCTGCGTCCCGGACATTGTCATGAAATTGAACTTGGTGCGTTTCCTCGTTGACGGATTACTCGTTGACGGAGTGGCGCTGTCACACACATCTGTGACAGCATTTCGCATGTTGCATTTGCTGGCACATTAACATTTTGTTCTTAATCTGCGTCAACTGGGAGGTGCAGCAAATACCCCTAAAAAGGACTGTTTTCTTCACAACGGCAACAGACGTGTAGAATGGAGTTCTTTGCACAGCCACAGATGTCCACAGGGGTGTCACATGCTGTTTCCTTTAGTCCCCTAGTGCCTTCAGATAGTGACTTCTTTTACACATTTGCACTCCTTCCCATCAAAAGCTCTCCCAGATGTATCAATTCAGATCTACTGATTCTGGGAGCTATATGTCAGCACTGGATTAGGGACTCAGCAAGGCAGGGGCCCCCCAAACAAAAGTTCTAAACTTTTGTTTTATTTGCTATTTAAAAAATTCACTACTATCATCCTGGGGGAAATCAGAACTGCTTTGTGTTCCTATTTTATTTGTTGTGGTTTTTACTTTGAGTGTGATGGTGGATATTTTTTCTTTTAAAGGCGAAGTACAGGCAGGCAGGTGGGAAGAGAGAGGAGGAAGAAGCATTTTATTTATTTTCATTAAGCTGTTGTAATGGCTTCCCGCTGGCCCTGGGACATGAACCCAGATGCTTTGGGACTGCGCTCTCGGCCCGAGTCGGGGACCCAGTCACTGCTCCACTAGGGCGCTCCTTCTGATGTTTTCAGAGACTAGAGTCTCAGGTCTTGTCCCAGCTCTGCTTCTGGCCTTTCTACCAGGAACTCTGCTGTGGAATGTGGTTCCTGGATGGAGTCATTGTGAGACTCCACAATGCAGATGATTCCTGTTTCCCCAAATTCTTGGCTTCCTTCTCCCAGTGGGAGGAAGCGTCCCTCTTACATTGTTCTGGCATGAGTGCTTCCCTTGCTCTCTCTTCCCTCCACCGCTGGGAACAGCTTGCTGAAGTGGTGGCCCTGCAGCCCGTAGCAGTATGTGGGGGACTGAGCTTCTTTGAGACTTGATAACTTGAAAATGTAACTGTTTTTCACAGGAGGCAGCAGGTGGATTGTCAAGAAGAATGGACAGGGAATAGGGTCACCCTGGGTCGGTCCTGCAACTCATGTGTTGAGTGTGAAGTTAAGCAAGTCCCTCTATTTTCCCAGAAGAAGTGTTTCTCTGATCTGTAAATGAGAAGTTGGGGCCAGATAATCCCCCAACCCTTTAACCTCAGCACTTCTCTGAGGCTTTGACTGCCTCCCGCACTTGAACTTTATGTTAGAGGAAGGGGTCTCTGTCACAGACCAGGCGAAGCGAGAGACACCTTACAACAGTGCTGTGCAAAGTATTCATGAATAGATTCCTGTGCTCAGAAAGTCTGATGTCCTCCTGGAGAGGGACTCATCACAAACCATTGATGTGTTGTCATGGCGTTTCCATGTACAGACGAGTGCTGAGGTGTAGAGTACTTACATTAACTTGTTCAAGGCTACTCTACTAATACTTCGGAGAGCCACGAGTCTCGCTCTGGCTGCCTGACTCCCCACCTGAGCTGATGACCACTGTATTTGGGGAAAGAAGCCAGGTTTTGGGACCAAGCTGTCTGAGTTCAAAGTCTGACTTCGCCCCTGTGGGTCTTGGTTAAGTGACTTAAACTGCCACCCCTCAGTTTTCTCATCTTTCAAACGGGGCCAATGGGTACCTCTCTTAGAAAGTTTGCCACGCTCAGTAGATGAGCTGATGGGTGACGCACTGGGGGGAGAAGCTAGAACATAGTAGGTTCGTGATTATCTTTGTCGTGGTCATCATCATCTTCACCATCATCCTGTTGCATCTGTTGTGGGCGAAAGAGCACGCCAGCAGAAGCAGCCGCACGCAGCGCAGATCGAAGTCCCAGAGTGCGTGCGGGCAGACGCAGGGGCTGGTGCAGTCGGAGTATGGATGCGCAGTGGGGTAACAGGCGAGGCAGGTCTGCAGGGGGCAGATGGTGCAAGACTGAGGGTGCGGGCCCTCCTCTGGACGGGATGCCTCGGGGGTCACGGGGGCCCTAGAAAGAGCAGGTATGTTACCATGCCTCCACGCCTGTTCTTGCTCAGGGGACCTCGGAGGCTGCGACATCCTCATCGTCTACAGCCTGGATGCCAAGGAATGGTGCCAGTATCTCCAGGACCTCTTCCTGTCCAGTCGGCAGGTCCGGAGCCAGAAGACACTGACGTACAGACTGGGCCCTGAGCTCTGCTTCTCTGCCGAGGACCTGAGCTTCTTCCACAGCGCGCGCTGCATCGTGGTGCTGCTGTCGGGGGAGCTGGTGCAGCATCTGTGCTGCCCAGCGCTGCTGCCCCTGCTGCAGAGGGCCCTCCACCCCCCGCACCGCGTGGTGCGGCTGCTCTGCGGCCTGCAGGACAGCGAGGCCTTCCTCGACTTCTTCCCTGACTGGGCTCGCTGGCAGGAGCTCACCTGCGATGACGAGCCGGAGACGTACGTGAGGGCGGTGAAGAAGGCCATCTTTGAAGGTAAGGCTGTCTTCCCTACAGCGCGACCAATCCGGGCCCGGCGCTTTTCACGTGCGACGCGCACCCCTCTGCGCTCAGAGCTTCTGTTTTCCGTGTTGGCTTAGAGCAGCCGAGAAGCGGCTCTAACAGAAACCCACTTTCTAGACTTTTCTCCACCTTGGAAGACACAGACACGTTCTGGCGAGAGGGAGTTGGAGGCTGAGACTGACGGGCGGGGCGCCCAGGAGCTTGACTGCAGGCCTCCCTGTGTCAAGCCATTTCCTTTTTTTTAAATTCCATTTTTTTACTGTAGTAATTATTCGACACATTAGGATAATTTCCTGTGTATAGGGTCCCCATTTCTTAGATACAGGTCAGCACACCCTGCCCTCCGCCACGTCACCGAGTGTTCCTCCCCAGTGTCCAATGGGCTCTGCCACCGTGCGCCCCGCCCGCCCCCTTCCCTGCTGGTCACCTCAGTCTGTTGCCAGTGTCTCAGGATTGCCATTTCCATTTTACCTTTGTGAGATGTTTGTTGAAAAGATCTCACTTTGGGATGCTGTGTGTAGAGAGAAACCCTTTTCTCTAGTTCCCCAACCTAGCTTCTGTCTTTTGCCCTGTTTCTCCTTTTAAAGTGGGAAAGTTTCGGTCATCTCTGCCAGGACTAGTGACTTCAGTGGCCCCAGGAAGTGTGACATACCCTCTGATTAACCGTAACGGAAGACACTTCTGGATGGATACATGTCACGGCTTTTCTTCCTCTTTTTCTTTTCTATTTTTGCCTCGCCGTGAGCTCTGAGTAGACGCTGTGTTTAGCTTCTGTTCTCTTGCTATTTTAGATCTTATAGCCCTGATGCCTGGAAAATGATGTGGTGATTTAATGGTGCTCAGTTATCCCTGGCGTGAGTCGGGTATTCATTTGATGAGTCAAATGAGTCACCCACTGCTGTGCATGCGATGAACCGAACTGAGAGTTCCCTGACTCTTTGTGACTTAAAGAAGCCAATATCGCTTATTCGGTGCTGGAGTCCCAGGAACAGGCTGCTCTAAACCAGCGAGTATGGTCAGGGTGGCTAACCCCATGGTTTGTCATACTCGTCGTGACTGGTGTTAGCTGAAGGAACACAATCTGCAATCTCTAGGACCTGGAACAGTCATTTTCCCAGGGTTTGTTTCTCTTTATTTCAGAAGGACGCGGTGGTAGAAAAAGCACATTTTTCATACCTGTGTCGCACGTCTTGCTTTGAGGGCGTTGTGATCTGCATAAACTTACAGAGAACCGAGGCACATCTGGTGGCCCCTCTGAATCCGCTTACCTTTCTGTGGTGGCCCGTTTGGCCCAGGGCAGGCCGCTGCGCCCCGCAGCGGGTCATTCAGAGCCCCGTGGACGGAGCGTCGCTGCGTGGCTCTGACAGATGGCTCTTCAGTTTTACAGTGGTGTTGGTGAAAAAAGATGGTCAAAAGGATGCTGTCACTATTGTTTGGTTGTGTCCAGTGTTTAGATGCCTGGACACATGGATCGGTGTCACATCTTACTGTTTACTGATGACTGATGCAGTCTACTAGGAGCCTTTAGCCTCATGTGTTTCAGAAAGAATGATGAGTTTCCACAGCGGTGTCCCTGCTCTGAGAGCAACTAAGCTCTCATTAGAGGTCATTTTAATGGGAGATTAAAATAAGCTGCTTAGGGAAGATGTCTGCTCTTCAATTACAGGAAAGAGGGGAGGAGGGAGCATGACTATTCATTCCAGGTAGGAATGGAGGCGAGAAAGCAGGCAGGCAGGAAGAGAGAGGAGGCAGCATTTTATTTATCTTCATTTAGTTGTTCATCTTGGTTGTTCTCCCTGGCCCGGGACACGAACCCGGGTCCTTGGCATGTATATGGACTGCGCCTAGGCCAGAGGCAGTTGACCAAATCACTACTCCCCCAGGGCGCACCTCCATGTCAACTTTTAATCTGGTGTTAGACTTGTGAAGTTTGGGATTTGAGGGATCTTGGGTTTGTTTGGGGGCACCTGCAGGCGTTGCCTGGGTTGGCCAAGCAGTGCGGTGCTGTACCTCTGATTTTTATGCTGGACAAGCTTTCAACAAACTCAAGTCCAGAGTCTGACAGTTGTAGAAGTGAAAGCTTTGAACAGGGATGGGGACGCCCACCGCTGCTAACTACACAGCCAGTGTTGGATAAGTCACAGCCTCTGCGATTTTATTTTCTTTCTCTGTTAAGAGGCAGAATTATTCCTGATTGAAGACCCTCCAGGGCTGATAATAACATGACTCCCCTAGACCGGGGAGATGCAAACATTTTTGAAGCACCACTTCTTACCCATTTTTAGACCTGCTTCAACTCCCAGGAAGCCATGGGCTGAGACAGTGTTTATGGACAGTCCTATCATCAGCTAGGTTTCTGGTGTAACTTGTGAGTTAATTTTACTGCCCCTCTTGTGCACATGAGATTTTTCAAAAAAAGCAGAAAATAAAATGTTGAAACACCCCCCTATGACAGGGCTGCCCCAGCCCTATGAGAACTGAATAGATAAAACTTGTATCTTTATTTCTTGTGTTAAGCACCAAACATCCCAGTGTGAGATGTAGCGGGAAGTTAATAAGGGGCATGAACTAATGGTTAGGACAGTAATTGTTGGATTATAAATGAAACAAGGAGACGCATCTCTGGAAAACTGTCTGGCGTTAGAGCAGGTGGAGACGGAGCGGTGGCCCTGGAGGGGTGCCCCCACTTCCCTGGGACGTGCGAGCAGGCTGACGCTGGGGCAGAAAGAGTCAGCTCTGTACCAGGTTTGGACCATGTGACCTTCGGAGCTTTTCACCCAAAATTCCCTTAGACAAAGCGCCTCTCTTTTCTTTTCTTTTTTTTAAACCAGGAACACATTTCTATTCTGAATTCAGACTTCCTCCTTCGCCAAGCCTCCCTGATATCTGACTCCCAGCTAAGAAAATATTAGTCATGCTCCTATTATGACGTCAGCATAAAACAGCAGGAAAAAGACCTCAATTCATAATCGATGTAACCCTTGAAAATGGTAACGCTCCAGCATACAAATGCATATACATATAATTTTTTTATTAACTTTGAGGCACCAGTTGAAAAAAACATGACTGTTTGATCAGCTACTCATTAAGGGTGCACCCTGGTGCAGCAGGGTTTAGGTCAGTCACCTCGGAAGGAGCAGGACACGTACCCCTGGGTTTGAGTCCCAGGTCCAGGGAGAGACAACCTGTGTGAACAACTAAAAACAAATAAAATAAAGTGCTTCTTCCTCCTCTCCCTGCCTGCCTGCCTACTGCCTTCATTCCTGTCTGCACTTTTCCTTAAAAAAACAAACGAAAAAACCCAACCTTTCAAAATACTCACTAAGACCTTTGAAAATTTGGGCTAGTGATAGATCATTTAAAATTTAAAATAAGGCCTAAAGAGCAAAAACTATAGGGCAGAGCTAGAGGTAATTATTCCAGAGACTTAGAGTAGACGTGGAGGCAGGCAGCCGATCACACGTTCTCTTGCTGTGCTGTCATCTAAGCGAGTGCTTCTTGGAAGTTACTGCGAGCCAGAGGGGGTCTTGTCTGTGGGCCCCTTCTGACTGCAGGTGGGACGAGACCCAGGTTTCTGCATGTCTTACAAGTGCCCAGTGTTCCTGCTGCTGCTGTTGCTCAGGGCTCCACTGAGCACCTCACAAGGTCCCAGACACCCTCCCAGGCCAGGCCAGTGGCCTGCTGCCTCTGTGCGCAGAGATCGTTTTCTCAGCCCTGCTTTTCTGGGAACGGAGGCACCATCATGTCAAGGTATAAGACGAGTCAGGACTGGGTCTTGGGCCGCAGACCTCAGGGCAGAGCTCTGAGCTATTCCTGTGTCCCTACTCACAGAGCCAAGGGGTTAGTGCTGGCAGCCCCCCGCTCCCCGCCACCCCTGGCCGGTCTCAAACCAGAGTCTGGGTTCTACACGGTTTGCACTTGAATCGCCTCTGCTGCCTGAGCCACAAGGGCGCGCCTCCATCTGGCAATTTGTAACCTCTCGATTTCCCAGATGTAAGTTGTCCTGACATTGGAGCGGGGGGCCTATTTTGATCATGGCTTTCCTGTCTTCCTTTCACAGGCTTGTTGATCATAAGAACTCTTTCACTAAAAAAACAAACCTGCTTTGCAGGCTTTATTTTATTTCCCACTCCCTCTCCAAATTTGTTAGCCCCCTTTAAACTGAGCAGATGTTTTCATCACAGGCTTCAGGATGTCGGCATAACCAGACTTCATCTGTAAAATGATGGGGTTGGAACAGATGATTTGCAAGGTTACTTCCAGCCCCCCTGTGCTGCACTGTGTCATGAGAAGCTTTCTAAGAAGATGACAATTGACCCAGAGCCTTCTGATTCCGTTTAGTCCTAAAATGTCAGCAGTGATACACGCCCAGGGCGCAGAAGACTGTGCTATTGTTCGGAATTGTTGGGACTTGTTGGGTGATTATTTTAAAAGAAGGAAGTGAGAAAAACCCAGGTACAACACAGATATCATTTCCTCTTTCTCCTACAGCTTTAGTCTTTGCTGCAAGTCTCACTGGAATACAAAAATAGATTGTTAGCCTGTGTGGGGAAGGTCTGGGTGGGCGCTATTGAATTTTATCACAAAGTTCTCATCATGGTGTGTGTGTGCACGTACGTGTGTGTGTGTGTTGAGAAGGAGGGGCGGCGTCAGACCTCATTCCCCAACACTGTTCAGTGGGACACTGGGGATCTTGTCACTTCTTTATGCGCCTTCTTTTCTTTTTTCCTCCCCCTGTCCTTCCTCCTGCCCTTTGTGCTTCAGAAGTTCTGGTGGTGATCATGGGATTTTGCCATTTATTAGGGGAAAGACTTAGAAAGACTCTGCTGACTTCTGGCCTTTTTTGTTGATATTGATGCTCTAAGCTGAAGACCCAAACAAAACAACTGTGGAATCTTCAACGATGTTTTCGGCTGAACAAGTGAAGTCCCCAAATCTTCTTCTGTTTGAAAAAAGGAACATTTTTTTCTAAACTAATGTGAGGTGCATTTGTTGTGATGTTAAAAGAAGAAAGAAGTAGAAAATGCCTGCAGATTATTTCCAAATTCCCTCTTTAAACACGATGCCGCGATACGTGTTCATGCAGCTCGTGTCTAAGTCTTCCTGGGTCTCTGCTGGTCTCCTCCCGGCCCGTCTGTGTCTGTGTGGGGGGCCCAGGGAGACTGCTGGGTGGGAGGTCAGCGCATGGCCACGTCCCCCCATGAGCTGAATCCAGGCTTCTCAAAGCTGATTTTTCTTGCTGCAGTTTGTTTAACTTTCTTTCCCCCTCTGCCTGATCAAGCCCATTATTTACGCTTGCAGTTTCTCTTGCAAAGATCCTCAGAGAGAAAAGCGCGCTGCCCACTCTCTCCCCTTTTGGAAAGAGCTAATAATAAGATGAGTGCTTTTTCTGAGAGCTATTCTCTGTAGTACAGGGGACACTGAGGGTATTTGTCTCCCCACCAGCTCAAGTGGAGAAAACTGCCATTCAGAGGTCCAACGACCTGTGAAAGGACTGAGAGTTCCAGACTTTGGAATGCAGGGCTCCCAGACCCACAGCCCTCTCCGCTGTTCTCTACCCCTCCCCTCCCCCCACTCCATGTTGGAAGCAGAGGATGAAGAAAGCTCATCACAGGGGAAAGACAGGCACAGTGAGGCTCCCCGGAGTTCTCTGGAGCACGGATCCCGAGTCAGGCTGGGTGTCCGTATTGGCCCTGCTCTTGTTTTCAAGCACAGATCTGGGCCAGGACTGGCACTTGTCCTGGGACTGTGAGTCTCAGGAAGCCCCTGCAGTTGGTCTGGAGGGCCAGACCTTTTTTTTGGCTTTTCTGGTTGGCGAGCTGGCAGTAGTCCCTGGGGCTCTGAGCTTGGCCGGGGCTGATCGCTGCACGTCACAGGCGACAGCCCTTAGTGAGGGGAAGAGAGTCAGACCTGAGCAGCAAAGGGGAAGCCGCTTGTCCCAGCGCTCCTTCCTGGGTGACCTCGCTGGGGGTAAGTCGCTGACCTTCTTGGGCTCTGCAGTGTTTTGCAGAGACGGGTGAGAGTCTGACCTTGAGCCTCTGGAAATGGCTGTGTTCTGCTGGCCTCCTGCTTTGCGGCTGTGAGTTCCTAGGTCTGCTCTTTCTCTGAGTGTTTAGTTCACTCTGTTGGTCCTGCTTCTCTTCCTTAAGGGCCCACGGCTGGAGGATGCTTTCTTCACACCTGCCCCTTTTAAAATGATTTCGACTTGGGGAAGAAGACGCCCAGCTGGGATGGTAGCTTTTTTTCTGGGCAACACTCAAAAGCTAGTCTGTCTAAGGGTCCTTTGGATTTCACTTGCCTGGCTCCCCTGTCAGTGCCTGGGACAGTCAGCTAGGACTAATGCCCACCATGGTTGTGCGTGCCCTTGAAACTTGCCCCCTGAACCTCAGCGGCCTCAGCGCTAGGCGTTTCCCATGAAGCTGTGAGCACCGGGCAGGTGGTGAGTCGAACCCTCCAGAGGCGGCCTTCTCCCAGTTTGTTAGACTTTCTATGATCCCTCAAGGACAGTATCTGCGGGTCCCTTTGTCAACCGTAGTTGGTGAGATGCAGTGAAAAGGGAGTGATGAAATGCTCATGCTTCCACTCGTGTGAGAATCTCGTTTGCACCTGTCTGGTCTGAATTTGCTAACACGCACCAGCATGGAAACAGCGCTAGAAACTTGATTGGTTAGTTTCTTAGCCTGTTATTTCAGGAGTTTTTGCATCTGACTTCTGCGGTGGTTTCTAGGACTTTGGAGGAACTGACATCTCTTTCATTCTTTCAAAGCCCTTATTTTCAGTATTTCGTTTGCTCCATGCAATTTCCCTGTGAAGCAGACATTATCATCACTACCCCTGTTTTAAAGAGGAGGGAAGCAAGGCCCCGGCAGACTTAACGTTTTTTCCATTAGAACGAGGATCAGGACAAGGGCCTGCTGCCTGGTTGTCAAGGCCTCATCATTTACTGATGTACCTGTCACAAGCAGGCGTCCATCTGGTGTGTTTATTGAGCGTTTATTACAGCGAAGGCCCTGCGCCGGGAAAGACAGTCACTCTGTCATGGTGTCGCTTCTAGACGGTGCTGTCCAAAGAATGCATTTTGTGCACCATGTGTAAAGGGAACATTTTCTAGTAGCCGCAGTTTAAAAAAAAAGTAAAAAGAAATAGGTGAAATTTATTTTAATAATCTAGTTTGCTTAATCTATCTAAAATATTCTCTTATAATCCATGTAAAATTGTTGAGATATTTGACACCCTTTTTTCATACTAAGTCTTTGAAATCTGGTATTTGTTTTACACTTAGAGAATGTATTTCCCATATTTAATAACCACATGAGTCCAGGGGAATCATATCAGACAGTGCAACTCAAGACGGGTGCTTACTTTACAAAGGATTGGGGCCAAATCAGGGCTCATATCTTTTTTTTAGCATATTAGAAATCGCATGGGTTAAAAAGATGCCTATCTTGGTTCCTCCATTCATTCAGCAGTGTTCGTTGAGGGCCTGCCAAGTGCTGGTCTGTAGGGAACACCATTGTCTTTTTCTTGCCTTCTCTCACTGATTTACTCTTTGCTGATTTTCCTCCTCTTTCTTTCTTTGCTCCTTTCTACTGTGTTAGTTGTCTCATTGTATTCCCAGGCTCCAGAAGTACAGTACCAGTTGAAACAAAATTAGCTTTGATTAACAATATGCTTTCTATTCTTGGAAGACTAGTTTATCCTCCGGAGGGGTAAGACCAAGCTCTCGGCCCCCCCCACCCCCACGAGGACAGTCAAACCCTGGTGCTTAGATGATTTTAAAGTGTTGTGTGTGTCTGCATGAACAGATACTTACACTGATAGACATGTGTATAAAGCCACACACATATATAATGCACACAGAGATACATGCATGTACATACATAACTTTTCCTGGAGGAATACATAAGAAATTGTCGATAGCTTTGTTTTTGGAAGGACTGGATAGAGGACATTTTGAATATTTTGTTTCAAACATTTCTTCAGTGTTTTGATTTTTCCACTACGTTCATGTTTTTCTTTCAACTAGGACTTTTAAAAGAGAGAAATGGTGGAGTTATGGGTATTGTATTACTCCAGAGGAGGGGGTTAGGGTTTGTACCAATCGAATCCACGTAGTTTCAGGTGAAATTCTTTTGTGCAAATCCCTTGGCTTTTTCATTAGACTGATGTCTGGGTGAGGGGAAGTGCCTGGTATTGGTTTGTGTTACTGCTGTGATGTCTTCCTTGTCACTCAGTGTGTGTTAATGCCTGCAGAGAGGGAAAAGCTACTTATCAAGTTATATTTTTTACTCTTGTCAAGTTGGGATTGATGTCTTCTTAGGTTACAACAAATCTTTATGACAAATGAGAGGATGTGGGTGTGCATTTTACAGACCAACACAGACTGGATGAGTCATCTTGAGCAGGTCCCTTGGCCGCCTGGAGTTTTCCTTGTCCTTTTAAAGATGCCAGGGCCAGTGCTTCACATCTCAAGCCTTTACAGCCAGAAAATTCCATGATCCCCACCACGTATGACTTTATTTGTCTTATCTTGCATTGTGGGTCTTGATCTGATAGTTTTCAAAATCTCCTCAAGGTATAGCTTATTATTTCCGCTGACAAGTTATCCTCCACAGCAGAGTTCTAGCTAGAATTTTAAATGACATGATAACGGCTGTTTGTGGACCGTAGCCCAGGTTCAGTCTCAGGACACTGCCACGTGATGCCATTATCTGTGCGGGAATGAAAGAATGTGTATATTTAACATTTTACATAGACGGTTATTGTCTACATGCAGATTTATAAATGTGGGTTCATAGGACGATAATGGATGCCAGGGAAATGAGGCCAAATATACATGACAGAAACGGGTTTGCTAATTTCCCTATTATTGCAGGATGTTTGGACAGCTTTTCAATTTCGTTTCCACTGCCATTTACATGGCTGAGAGTGCGTCTGAGATGGTTGAGGAAATAGGCTAATTTATGCTGTAAATGACTCTGTATCTGTCCACTGGAGAAATGAAACACAGGAAGCTTGTCATATGATCATTTTGGGCAGAAAACTTTCTAATTTTGCCCATTTGGTAAAATACAGACTTAAACGGCAGTGGGTCAGTTTTCGAAGACATAGAAAAGTGAACCATATCAGCAGTTGATAGCACTGCCCTTCCTGTGGGTGAGGAGTATTTGGAGAGTGTTTTACTTTCGGTGTCTATGTCTTTAGAAGATGCCAGTCCTCTCTGACAATGTGTGTGTAGCAGGTGCCCAGGAAACGGAGGGCGGGTGGGTGTCTGGGTAAGCGGGTGTATCCAGGGACTGCTGGTCAATTTTCTTACTCTTGGCCATTTTGAAGGTCCCAGTTGGACAAAAAGAGACCCGTCTCATGCACACCCTCCTTAGGGCCTGCACTGCTGGTGTCTCTTGTGTCACCAGCTGCTTCCACAGGGCGGGAGTATCTTTGGTCATATGGTCAGGGTGTGAAAACAGACTCTTCGTGCTGATCAAAGGAGACCAGGTTTAAGGAGTGCATAAGTTTATTTTATTTTTTAACCATGTCTATACTATAAAATGTCCCTGATTGACAGCATGCCCCACAAAAGAATCAGGATACCATTACAGAAGCTATTTAACATTATTAGTTCCAGGGGGTCTGTCCTCATTGCAGGAGAGCATTCTCGTGAACAAGTCAGTACTTGAGAGACCTCTAGACGCGGCTTAGTCATTTTAGAAATTCCTTGGCACCTTTTCCTTCTGGGTTCATGCCGTCTGTTTATGTTTATCTTTTTTATCACTCTTACAAGGTTAGACCCTCAGGAAGTCCTTACTTAAAAGAATGCTTCTTGAGGTACCCCCGGTGGACAGAGGGTGGGTGCTGCCCGGTACATCCCGAGGTCTCTGATTCAAGACCCTGCAGCAAGCAGCTAGTAGAAACAGCTAAGTGAACAGAGTGCTTCTTCCTTCTCTCTCTGCTCTCCTTCCTTTCTGCCTGCACCTTTCCTTTTTTTTTTTTTTTTTAAAAAAAAAGAAAGCTTGTTGAACATGCATATTTTGTCTGCCAAGCTGCCGTTTTCACAGGCTGCTGGCTCTCTCTCTCTCACATCTGATAACACAGGAAATAGAGGGGTGGCTGATGATGAAATGAAAATGCTCTACTTTTAAACTGGACTGAAATAAATTTCCTTTGACATGTGCAGCTACTTTTGAGGCTGTAACTCTAGCTGAAGCTTGCAGTAAGATAGAGACTCATTAACGCTAACAGACAGAATGCATTGGCATTAGTTGTTGATTCATTTTTTTTAAGCATGTAATAAAATTTCTGTTATAGGATATGGCATTGAGCATTCCAAATGGAATCAACTGGTTGCTTATTCTGAAACAGATTCCCACTTTCATTTTCTAAAGCTTTCTGAGCACAACTTCTTCAAGTCTTCCTCTTGTTTCTAAACCAGAGAAGGTCTCTGACTGTGATTGTAAAGCATTTTCATGTTAGAAGCTTTTTAGAAAAAAAAAAAAAAATGTAATGCCCAAATAATCATCTAGTAATTCGGTAGCCTCATTGTTGATTTTTATGTTGTAGTCATTTTGAGATCAGTATCCTCGAGTTATAGAAGCCCTTTAACATTGCTTCACTCCAGTCTCTTCCATGGCAAAGGGTGCTCAAGTGACCAAAATGTGCCCACACTCCGGAAGGGAGCTGTACATTTCTGCTGGGACAACAAAGACAGAGTCCCTGAGTCAACAAGATGGAAACAGAGAGCGTGAAGAGGGGGAAGGAAACTTCGAGAAACTTTGCTTTAGAAGCCTTTTGTTTAGAATGAACAAAGTAGGATCCAGTAGTGTTAGAGGATGGGCCCACCGTCCCACAGTTAGTGGCAGTGGCAAGACTGTCCATTCATGTGCGAGGCTACAGAGGCTGCCATGAGGGGACGCCTGGCAGGGCCCCGGGCAGACAGTCAGAAGTCAGATCAGCCCTCCTCCCACAGTGTTTGTGTGTCCCGGAGGGAGAGGGGCCTCCAACAGCCGGTGTGGTCACTCCGCCGGCAGCGTCCAGTGCTCGGAGGAGAAACCAGGGCGGTCCTTTCGAACAGTAACGAGTATCTGCGCTGTCTGAGCCCTTTGGTTGCTCCACCAGCATCCGTTAAGGAAGGAATGAGTTTCCTGAGAGAAGAGA
The DNA here is from genome assembly GCA_004363575.1 of Solenodon paradoxus. NCBI lineage: Eukaryota > Metazoa > Chordata > Mammalia > Eulipotyphla > Solenodontidae > Solenodon > Solenodon paradoxus. The sequence continues at coordinate 25,592 of RJWH01004272.1, read as the reverse complement.
AAAACCATGGATTGTAGTTACGTCCAGTGTTTTGCACGTGTTTATTTAATGGAACCCAAGTTAAACTTGGCTTTCAGGCAGCAGAGTCAGACTCCAAGAAGATGAGTGGGGCTGACTGGACATGCAGCGTATTCAAGCGCTGAATTTTATCAAGGGCATTTGCTTCCTAAGTTTGTAGACAGCAGTGATGTTGGTGTGTGTATGTTAATATGCCCTACAATGTGGAAGTTACCCCTTCTCCTTTAAATATGTGTTGATTGGAAGGGTGGGCTAAAGATAAGTTGAAAATAATAAGGATCAATATAAAATGCTCCTCAGAGTCTGAGAAAATAATGGGACAGCTATATGAGAACAGATAAGGGATATATATATATATACACATATTTTATATATTAAATATGTTTATAGTGTACAATATGTGATCTATATTATATATTGAATATATGTATTCAATATATATGAAATGTATATTTTTAAGGAACAGTATATGAAAGATATATATTTTTTAATGAACAGGCAGGCAGGAGAAGAGAGGAGAAAGAAACGCCGTATTCATTTTTACAACACTTTTTTAGTGTGGTATTTTATTGTGGTAACTTTGTTTTACAAATTAAAATAAACTCCTGTGTGGAGGCTCCCCATCTGTGCAGTGTCCCCGTTCCTTAGATATATGTCAGCACACCCTGTCCTCCACATCACCAAGTGTCCTCACCAGTGTCCGGGGCCCCACCACATTTGCCGCCCCCGTTCCCTACTGGTAACCTCAGTTCTATTGTCAGTGTCCAGTGTTTCATTTGCTCCTTTGTCTACTCATATTCCACCTAGGGCTGAGATCATTTGGTTTACATTTTTTATTTTTATGTTCATATTTTGGTTGGTTTTCTCGGTGGCCCCAGGATGTCAACCCAAGTCCTTGGGATGTACGTGGACTGCACTAAGCCGAGGTGGTTGACCTAACTTCTATACCACCAGGGTGCACCAAGGGGATGTATACTTTTAGGAGTAGTATTTGTAAGGTGATCTGGCGGTTTTAGTCGAAGGCAAGCTAAGCATGGTCAATAGAGCAATATCACCTCCAAAAAGAAAATCCACAATTAGCATTTCTCAGCAGAGTATTGGTATCAGAGAAGAGGCTTCTTTTCTATCTGCATTGTTCAGTTTACCTGGAGAAGGGTTTGCACATACAGATACACATCCATCCATCCCTCCATCTCTCCGTCCAGTCATCCATCATCCATTCATCATCCATCCATCCCTCCATCTCTCCGTCCAGTCATCCATCATCCATTCATCATCCATCCATCCCTCCATCTCTCCGTCCAGTCATCCATCATGCATCCATCCATCTCTCCATCCATCCTTTCCACTTCATCCATCCATCTCTCCATCTATCTATCCATCCATCCATCCATCCATTTATTCATCATTTTGCTTCTTGTACCATCAATAGAGTGTCAGCCTCAGGAGAAAGGGGGTTTTGTTCACTGTTGTGTCCCCAATGCCTAAAACAGTGCTTTACACTATATTGTCAATAAAATATTGAATGACTGAATGGAACAAATGGGGAATCTGGTTATCGGATAGTAACTGGTGGAAGGAAATAGGCTTCTGGAGAAGTTTCACTGGAACCACAGAAACTGTCATCAGAGTTTTGAAGACGTGTCTCTGGTGGAAGTTTCTGTGTATCTGTGGTGGGTGGGGCGGGGAGCCATGAAGAAGATGTAATAGTGGTAGCAATATCAGTTTAGGCCCCGCGAACCCAGAGACAGCCGGCCTGGGCGAAGGTCGGTAGAAATGGATACAGTTAAGTAGGGGGTCACAATTTTACAATAAATACTGAAAAATTTCTGATTGGGACTTTATTTAGAAAGCTGGAACTAGAGAGAAAGAAAGTAAAACTTCGGTTGTGTTAACAGTTTTGATTTTAATTTCAAATACATGCAAACTCTTAAACTCTGCAGAGTCAGAATCGACTGTGGCTGCAGGTTTCGTGCAGAGAGTTTGAGTCTGTTTTCCTAACACACATGTGTGCCAGTGGCCGATGACATGCCTTAGCTCACATTTGACTTTTTTCAACAGTCGTGTTGATACAGGATTCACAGCACACTTGACTGTTTCTGTTTTCAAGGCCTCCTCTCAATCATTCTGTATCCCTGTCATTTGCTTTTTAAACACCTTTGTGGAGGTAACAGTGTGTGTGTGACATCGTGTAAGTTTCAGGTGTGCAGATTTTGATTCCTTTTGCTGACTGGACCACCTCCCTGTGAATTTTCTCCTCTTCAGGTGGTAACCTTTTCAGCAGACAGTGGACTTTACTTGCGATTCTGATAGTTTTCCGATATCACTTTCATCAATTTCATAAAATTCTGTGTGTTTTACAAAATCTAGAATTACCCTGTACAATCAGTTCACATTGCGTTTCCAGTTTATTGTGGAAAGACCCTAAATCTGGGAGAGAGCATGCAATGCAAATGTGATTCGAAGGATGAGAATATACATCAGAATTAAGCAAGCAGAGGTGTTCCAGTGGGGACCAGTTTTGTGAAGTTTTGTTAGTAAATACTCTTACGGTATGAAAAACATAGCGTCCCTATGTTGCCAGAGGCGGAGGGTGGGGGGTGCTTGAAAGGAGGCTGCCAGGGAGGGAGGCCACTGACCCTGGTTCAGAGCCGCAGGCTTTGCTCCACCACGCAGAGAAGTAAGGGGATGAGTTTCCTGCCACATCTGTCACCCCTTCCATTTAGTAGATCAACTAGGAGGCTTAGTCACTGATGATGGAATTTGAAGTCGAAACGGTCTCAGCAGGCTTAAAACATTGAACCAGGCCTGGTGTTTAATTTGCATGTAGGTTCCAAATCCCGTCCCGCCCCCTCCCTGAAATAAAGCAGACTGAATGGTGCCATGTAGCCTGGAAGAGGGGAATCCAACTTCCACGATTTACGTGAGAAAAAACTGAGGCTTGGGATGACCAGATGCCAGTGTGAGTCAGCTGGGTGGCCCTCTGGGGCTGACTTGAGCTGCCCTTCTGAAGAATGGCCAGAGGGGAGAAGAGGCAGCCCTTTTTGTACTGTGCACAGACTCTTGCCTGTCTGGAACACCTGTTGGCAGGAGACGGGGCGAGGGGTGGGGTAGAGAGTTACTTTGGGGAGGTGTAGAGGACAGAGATCCAGACCTAACTCCACCGGAGGCTTGTTTAGACATGAATAGATGACTGGGTACTTGTATGTTTGTAAGGAGAGAGCCCCAGCAGGGGCAGAGGAATTAGCCACTGTGGGAAAAGCAGGAGCACAGTTGGTCCTCAGAGGGACCTGGAACCAAGGACTTGACCTCCACAAAGTCCTCTCCCTGTCATCTCTGAGAGTCTCTGTTGGTTTCATTCTCCAATGAGTCACCTCCAAAAAGGGGAATTAGAACCCCTAAGAATGGCCACACCTCTTCCCTCCAGGTCCAGCCCCAGAGAGGAATTGATTCTCGCTGTCTCAGGTCCCCGAATCAAGACCCCAGGACAGTATCTATTCACTTGAACTTGAGTCAGGTGGTGACTAACTGTGACGAGACACTGGCCATGTTGGTCACCTGGGCTGTGAGATTTCTAAAAACTTGAAAACTTCCATTTAAACCACGTGCAAAAGAGGAAGAATGGAGAGTTTCCGCAGTGGGGCTGTCGGGCGGCGCCACGTGAGGATGCTCGGACAGGCCTGTGCCTCAGGAATAGAGGAAGAGGGGGTGCATTTCATCCGAGAAGTACAGAATCGGGAGAGAGAGTGAAACTGGGGTTCAGCACTGCCACGTGACTTGCTCTGGGGTACCCAGCTGGCTAGCGACAGAAACCCAGGCCTCTAATTCTGAACTGAGAGTTCCAGACACTCCTTTTTTGTTCTTTTCTCCAAGGAGAGCCGAGATAATTACTCTCAAACATGAGAAGGGCTGTTAGGTGGAAATACGAATGGCATTGTTTGGTGATACACTGAAGGGAGGATTTGGATTCGTGGGAGTGGGGATGCAGAGGCAGAGTTTACTAGATTTAAGGAAGAACTAAGGCCCAGCCTTTGGAAACCTTCCGGATAAAGCTGGAAAGTCATCTGCTACCAGTGCTTAAGAAGAAATCCCTAAACTCCCTCCCAACCCAGAGACCCTGAAGATGAAGGCCATGTTACTTTGGCCTGTTTTCCTTCCATGTCTTCCCAGTAGTCGTGACCCTGGGCGACAGCAGAGCTGTGGCGCGTCGATGCCGCTGCGCCCGTGCTGCTTGCACACGGCGTCTCCTCGGGTGCCGCCCGCGGACATGCCGGTGTCGCCCTTTTGCAGAGGAGGTCCGGAATGTGGATGTTCCCCAGGGCACTTGGGAGCGCCCGACCGTCTCTGCCTTCAGTGCTTCTCAGAAACATGTTTCCAGTTCCATTTTTGCAGTGTCTTTATCAGATGTTCTTACAGCCTGATCCTTAGAAAACCTGCGCCAGAAACATATGTTTTGGGGTTTTGGTGCAGAACCAAGTATGTTGGGCCTCATATTTTTACAAACATTCATGTTCTTGGACCTGCCCCGTTACTGGTGAACTAGAATATCTGTATAAAGTGATTGGCATTATATAGTTTTAACAAGTACCTGATATATATGTATTTTTTCCCCCAAAAGAGAGGCGCAGGCAGGAATGAAAGGGGAATAGGCAGGCAGGCAGGCAGGATGAAAGAGGAAGAAGCATTTTAATTTTATTTCTATTTAGTTGTTCATATTGGCTGTTTCTCTCAGAACTAGAACGCGAACCCAGGCCCTTGGGATGGACACGGACTGCGCTCTTCTGGAGACACAGTCCCCCACAGAAATGTCATTCCGGTGTGGGTGGGCTCTGATGATCTAAACTCTCCTCCACCCCAGCATGCCCTAGATTCTGATGGGTATGGGAGACTGAGAAACACTTGTCTAGAGTTTTTAGGGAAAGGCTGGATCAGATTAGATGCTGAAAACTCTAATTTATCTACACAGCTTAGACTTTACTCGGGGGCCAGGGCAGACCCTGAAGGCCCAAAGTGTGGGTTTGATGTGATCAGAACTGATTTTCTGTGCGTTCAGTCCGGTGGCTGTGACAGCAGGCCTGGAAACTGGACATCTAGAGGCGTTTGTGTCTTTCCGGGGGAGGTGATGGGGGCCCAAGCTGAGCAGAGGCAGTGGGAAGGGAGCACAAAGGACAGAGGTGAAAAGCAGGTGGAGCAACAGGACTGGGTGTTTGATTGTGGAGAGAGGAGGGAGCCGAGTTTGTGATTACAGTTTGTGAAGGTGAGAGACGTCTGCTGTGGGCCACCTTGCATGTTGAATTCAGAAAGTAGAAAGGACTTTGCGCAGGGTGGTCGTTGAACACGCAGTGGAGGAGATGGCGCTGAACTCGAGGTTTGGCTTCCAAGGCACTTGTGAGAAGGGACGGAATGACGTCTTGATGGGGTCTCCAGGGGCAAAGCAGAGGGGTAGAAAGGCACGGGGTGTGTCTGCAGTGGGTCTCAGAAGTGCTTGGGGGGACAGTAGGGGAAACATGCTTACAAGGTCAACTTTAGTCAGTGGGATACGGGCCTTCAGTGCCAAGATAAATGCCCCTCTATTTTTGAGGCTTTTTTTCTGGTTTGGGCCCTCAGTGACCAAAATAATATCTGGAGAGATTGTTTCAGTCCTGCTCAAGGGCTGGCTGATCCCCATTCTTGAGGCAGCTTTACTCCCAGGGTCAGCTAAACAGAGAGCTAAAATATATCCTGTTCCTTCAGTGAGACACAGAACACATGCCGCACACAGATTTTTTGATGAACTAGAAGTCAGTTTCCATGGGCTGTGTGAGTATTTTGTTGTGATAGCATCAAGTATAAGTTCCTCTGACAACTTACCCTTTGATTCTTATCATCAGTCCCTGTTTGCTATCAGTAGTTAATCCGCCAGAGAGGCCTGCTTTGGGCGCAGCCGCACCTCCGTGTGGGTGGGCAGTGACGGCAGTGATTAGCTTATAGTGGAAATGCCACGAGGTGCTGGGAGGGGTCAGGCTGTTTGTTCCTAAATCTACGGTATCCCCGGCACATAGACATCGAGAGGGGTATGTAATGGGAGGGGATTACATGGTCCCGGCCAAGCAGCCATTCCACTCCCCGTGCTGGGGTGTGAAGAGCGTGCGAGCTTCTTTAGCCCGTAGCCCAGATCCTTCCTCAGATTCTGGCATCTGTGGTTTCTCCTTTCTTGGGACTCCTATGGAACTCATTTTCAGGACATCTGCAGTGGCTACTCATGAAACACTTATCTAAAGCACATTTTCTGAATTTCAGTTTGGGTCCCAACTAAAATGCCAATTTCGCAGGCGCAGGGCCTGAGTCGTGTTAGCATTCCATGGGATTCTCCACGTGCCCAGCACAGTGTGGCACCAAGATCCTTTGTAAATGCTATTTGGTCAGTTGGCTGTTTGGCTGAAGTCTTGGAGCACAGATACTCTATTTCTTCAGCCGCTGCAGTTTTGACAGAGTGATTAAATTACTCTCTTGGTAGGGTCAGAGTTATCATCTGTCACAAATGTGCACTGACTGCCTACATCCTGCAATGCTGAGAAAAAAAAATTGCTCTCTGAGCACCGGTGATCTAAATCAGGAATCAGATGCAATTTCATATTTGCTTCAGGTGATCCTGCTGCCCTCCCATTAATATATATTTTTAAACACCCACTCAGTGAATGAATGAGGACTTGGTGCTGTGTGAGATGCTGCAAAAGCGTTACAGATTCTGTAGAAAACATATTCTGCTCTCAAGGGTTCTCACAAGCCAAGCTGGCAGATGGGCATTGGTCTGTTAATAGTCAGTTTCTGCATCTGGGACTCACTAGCCAACGTGGGATAGGACCCTGTTTCTACCTTGCCAGTCTCCCAAGACCAAGCTGTGGCATCAGAACTAGCCCCCTAGTTTCCTCCTGCTGCATCAGATCAGGATGTAAACACAGAAAAGGCTCTTAGTTATGGCCCCAGAAGAGACTCTGGATTTGGAGAAATCTATTGACTGAGATAGTAAGTCTAAGATTGGGAGTTGGATGGACCAGGGTTCAAGTCCTGGCTTTGGTAACTAGTTCTGGGTTTGGGGGGCAAGGCTCTCTGAGGCGCCATTTAATTATTTGCAAAATACAGTAAAAATGCTCATCTTGCAGGAATTGCAGGAAATAAAACTTGGGTGATGAATGGAAGCACATCTCCCCAGCCTCCCTTTCCCTACCTTACCTGCATGTTTCCGTCAGCCTCTCTGCAGGGTTTGTGCTCCCGCTCTGTTCCCCTGGGTACTGGCTTGGTTTTAAGTCCTAATCATTTGATATCTCAGGAACCAAAAGGCTTGTCTTATGTTAATCTTTTATTTTGTGGTAATCTTTTCTTTAAGTTTTAGAATTCTCAGCATGATAAATATATGTTATAACAAATTTTTTCCAGCAATCAGAAATCTACATAGGGAAAAGTGAAAATATTTGTCAACTTTCCAAATCCTCATTCTTCCGTGTAGCGGTAACTACCATAAACAGTTTGGTTTGTATCTTTTCAGACCATTTATATATATATATATATATTTTTTTTTTAATTTATTTTTTTTTTAAAAGGCAAGATACAGGCAGGGATGAAGGCGAGTAGGCAGGCAAGTAGGAAGAGAGAGAAGAAAGAAGCACTTTATTTTATTTCGTTGTTCACGTAGGTGGTTCCCCACAGACCCTGGGTCTTGAACTAGGTACCTTAGTATGTATGTAGATTAAACCCAGGTGTGCTAGACCACTAGTCCATCAGGCCATGTCTATTTTTATGAATTATAAAACACACAAGCATTTTTTCACTATAAATAGCATCATTGTGTACATCTATTCTACAGCTTGAGTTTTTCAATTAATTCATCCTTTCTATGAACTTATAGCATGTACACATGGACATGTCTTTAAAATTTTATTTTTGAAAGGAAAAGTGCAGGCAGCAATGAAGGTGAGCAGGCAGGCAGCAGGCAGGCAGGGAGAGGAGGAGGAAGCTCGCTACTTTTAAATTTATTTTTATATAGTTGTTTACACACTGGTTGTCTCTCCCTGGACACAGGACTCGAACCCAGGGACAAGTGGCCTGTGCTCCTTCGGGGCAGTTGACCCAATTGCTATTCCACCAGAGCGTGGCACAGACATTTTGCTCAAGGACAACTGTCTTCTAATTGGTCTTATTTCTGTTAAGTGTCTCTCCAGCCTATCTTCCCCCAACTGCTGACATGCTTCTTTGAAAGCCCAATGAGGAACCACTCACCATGGATAAAGTCAGACTCCTTGATGGGTCAGTTCCAAGTTTTCTACTATCTGGTGCCTGCTGACTTCTGCCATTTTGCTGGAGTCTTTCTTAGACGGGTTGTTGTAGCGGTAAAACCTTCGTGTCCTCTAAGCAGAGCCTGGGTGCTGTACCCAGCCCCCAAGTGGGACACCGGGGCTCATGTGCATGTAGGTGGCCCGCAAGACCTCAGGCTGCTCAGGCTCCCTTCTCTGTCTCAACCCATTTTCTAACCTGCTGCATAGTTTAGCTTAGGGCATACTGGTCCTTCTTGAGATCCACCTCAAAAAGATGTGTGCATGTACTCCTCCATCTCTCTCCATTCATGACGAGCCTCAAAAACAAAACTATTGGAAACTTTTTGTCACCTTCCCAAGAGGAAATGAATGCCATACCTTTGTTGACTTTTGGGCGCCGTGTCCTGAGTGACTTCTCTGAGATGCTGCAGTGTCCTCTCTCAGGCTCGGAACCTTCGGGAGCCGGCCACGAAGAGCTGCTCTTGTCGCTTTCCTGCTCTTCTCCTGGTGAACATATCGGGAGTTCTCCTATTGACTTGTGCTCTTTGCTCCGGAGTCATGACGGATCCTGTTCTGATCTCCATGACTCAAAGGCGCTGAGGTCCTGGAGAATGAAAGCAGAAGAATGATTAGAGGAACTTTGTCCGTGAGCTAAGATAGAAAACAAGCTGCAGAACAAACTTGTCTCCAACTGGGTCATGTCTGTCTCTAGCTCAGTGCCTGACACACAGTAAAAGCTCAATACAGTTTTCACTCCTGGAATGCATGTCTGATCTGAAAATCCCCTCTGCGATGGGGGCAAGGAAGAGATGGACTTATTCCCATTGCAGGAGAGACAAGGCCTGCCACTTGCTGTCAGCCTAGCTTTACAAGTGGTCCCAGGGTCTATAGGCAGGTGAGGTGGTCAGTCATGTTCCTCACTGAACCACAGCCTGGCTGCCTTCGCTCCTCTTCACTGCAGGGACCTGAGCAAGGTAGTGGGAGGTTTGGGGGTTCTCTCTCTCATGGCTTAATTCACCTTGGCTATAGGTTTGTAGATCTTAAATGGATGACCACTTGAAAACCACACTGGGATCCTTTTAGATTCAACAGTTCTCATGTAAGAAATTGAAAAAAATCAAGACATACATAAATCATAAGCCAAAGGCTGTGGCTTTTGTGGATATATTTATTTATATTTTTTAAAAGCAGTAAGTCTGTATTTCTAAGATATGCAAGATGACATTCTTGGCTTCCTCTGACCACAAAAGCCACAAGTCTGCATCATCGACAGGAGGTAGTGTTGGGGAAGATCGCAATCTTCCTACTGATCTTTTTAAAATGCAAAAACAGATGAGATGCCCAGAAACTCTGGAGTTGGTTGCAGTGCATGCATTGGTTAGACTCTTCAACTCTGAGAGGAGCATTTGGACCTCGATCAGCTTCCCTTGTTCCTGGGCAACACGGTGTCTGACCTGCACCTTTGATTTCTTTGATCATATTTAGATTTCCTATTTTCTACCTAGTCTCTTTTAAGTTTTACCAATTGTGCCTCAAAGTTTTCTTAAGACTGATGACATAGGCTCACTGATGTTCGAATACATTGGGATCTAAACAAAAAACTTTTTAAAGGAAAGGTGCAGGCGGGAATGAAGGTGAGCAGGCAGGAGGAAGAGAGAGGGAAGAAGCACTTTATTCACTTTATTTTAGTTGTTCATCTTGGCTGTTTCTCCCCCGGCCTCAGGACAGGAACCTGAGTCCCTGGGATGCACGTGGACTGCACAGGCCCAAGGCAGCTGACCGAACTACTCCACCAAGGCAGGAATTTTTAGTATTTTTTCTATATCCTCTGTCGGGTAACTCAGTGACCTGTGTCTCCCCAGTGCCCTCCAGCACAGCCCAGGCTCCCCTCCATACGAGACGAAACCAGCATTCCATTACCAGTCCAGCACTTTTCCCACATGCATTTTTTCATTTGATATGTAAGACTTCTCACTTCTAGGCATATTTGGGTAACTATTTGGAAATGCCAGTCCCTCTCTGCTTTGTTCATACTGCTTAACTATGTCCGTGGACTCTAAGGATGCCTGAGTATCTTCAAGAGTGGCCTTCCCTTGCTTTTTGCAGCACCTGGCTGTGAGGAGCATTTGGGGAAGCCTTCTTTAGCACTTAGGGTGGCATTCAGCCATATCTCTAGAATGGCAGAGCTGTCGTGGGTGCCAGTCAGGGTATTTCAGAAATCTTGCTGTCCTCGTGTGAGGTCTACTAGGCCTTGGAAATAACTCGGTGAACGACTGGCCATGTGTCCAGTTTCTGGTGTCCAGACTGGAGTCACTTAAATCAGCGGTGCAGCTGTGGGGGAGATGCCACCTCCCATGATATCTGCATAGATGCCACCTAAGTGCTCATTTAGACAAAATTCGTTAAGAGTTCCCAGACATTTTGATATAAAACATTTGCCATACTATGGAATTAGGAAAGTAAAGGGTTTTTTTTGTTTTTTTTTTTGGTTTGTTTTTTTAAGGAAAGGTACAGGCAGGAAGGGCCATTTTATTTTATTCATTTATTTTTATTTGTTCACACTGGTTGTTTCCCTCCAGACCAGGCACTAGAACCCAGGGGTATGTGGGCTGCGCTCCTTTGGAGGTGATTGACCCAACCGCTGCTCCACCAGAGGCACTCAAAGTAAAGATCTCAAAATCTGGGACAACATCTCGCTCATCTTTCTGAGATGCAGCTCTCAGTAGATGGTGGCATCTAAAATGCTCAATAAACATTTGATGAATGAATGAATGAGCAATTGTCTTTTCACTACATTTTGTGTGATTTTACATTAGCAAGGTCAAGTTCTTTGGCTTATGTAAGATGACTTAATTTCACTGCCTCAGCTGTCAGCACTACTGGACTGCCCGATTTCTGAGCCTGTAAGGAGCAAGGGAATGAGGTACATAGACATGATGAGAGGAGTGCTTATTAATTTGTTCGTAGGGTTGGTGTCAGAAGTAGATTTTTTTTTTGTCTCAGTAAATTTCAGAAAGGTCTCCTTTCTTCCCTTTTTCTAAATCTGAAACACATTCCCCACATCTGCGAATATCGCGGGTCTCTTGGGGCGTTGTACTCTAGACTGAGAGAAAACAACTCCTCTTAGGCATGTATTTCCCTTACCTCACGCAGGCGCTCCGTTTCACCTTTGCATATTCCTACAGGGCCTTGAGCCACATCCACAGGGAATTGCTCCTCTTCACTCACTAGGGGAACTTAAAAGCGCCTGGAGATTTGCCAATTGCACCTGAAATAGTCAAACCACACCTTGTTTTATTTTATTTTTTGAAACATGATGCAAATATCCCTTCTAAAATTAGAAGAATCCTCTGCCCTTGCTCAGGGTTCTTCTCTTGGGGCTCTTTTAAGGGGTGATTGACACACGGTGAACAAAATCTTGTTTGAATTTAAACAATTCCCAGTGCTGGATTGAATCCTCGCATAGCTCCCAGTTGAGGGAGAAAGTGTAGGGTGCTAAGTATCTAGAAACTATTTCAAATGCCTGTTTTTTGAGGCTTGTTGCTGTCTGTTTCAACGTAGGTTTTCAAAATAGATGTTTAATGGTTATTTTCTGAAGAGCTCTGGTTTGCAGCTAAAGAGAAAAGCAGCCTTTTAAAAAAAGATTTCATCTAAAGGGGTGGGGGGGGTTGAATCTAACTGTGAGATGGTTGCTATGGTGATGATTGAATGTAAATTTCTGTTTATGTAAAACCCTGCTAAGGTTTTGATTAGAGACCAGAGGGGAGGCATGGTGTCAATTGGTGAATTGGCTAAAAAGCATCTATTAATGGGAGAAGGGGGAAAAAATGGGAGCACACAGTTGTGTCCCCACCCCGGTAGCCTGTCAGCACAGACTTAATCTCGTAATAGTGGCCGAGGCAGTTCAGATTAGAGCAGGAAACACAAAGGGGTCCTTTCTCCCCAATAGCGTGTTCCGAAGGAAATGGAAGTGTGTTTGCAGAGAGGAGGTAGTTCTTGCAAAGGGGGCTTGAAGGAGGCGTTGGTTGTGGGAAAGGGGAGTCAGGCATCGGAGTAGGAGCTGGGTGGGTGACCTTCGCAAGTCCTTCCGCCGCATTTCCATGGTCACAGGACTCACTCTGGCTCTCAGCAGTCAGAAGGGAAAAAACCCGAACCCCAGCCTGTCGACGTGGTGCTGACAGTCCCCCCAGGCACGGTTGTGGGTCAGTGAGTGACCATGCCAGTTGTTTCTCCAGATCGGACAGTTGAATGCAGCTACGAAGCATTTACTATTTCTTTGTAGCTGCTCTGATCGTCGCCCGCCATGTTTGCTTCTTGTTTATGTTTGTGTATGTATATTTTTTAAACGGAGAAGTGAGAGGAAGCCTATCAATTGCTTTCCATTGATCACAGCTCTAGAAAAGGAGGTCATCGACCCCCTGGGCAAATTACCAAGTCGTCACCACCCACCTGGCAGATGGCAAAGTCACGGAAGCGAAAGCAGCCATGTCATTCCGGGCACTCGGAAGGGCTGTCCATGTCCCCATTGCAGCTGCTGCTCCCGTGTCCTGAGTAAAACTGGGAAGTGACTGAACTTGCCTTTGGGTAACCTAGGTCTTTTCCCTTCAGCCTTGTCCGTGGTGACTCACTGCTCAGCTGTCACCGGAGCCAGCACCTTCATGTCCGGTCACCCACCCCAGCAGGCCTTCTAGAAGTGCCCAGCTAGAAGCGCCTCATTTTCCCGACGATCTTCCTTTTCCACACTCTCCCAAACCTAGTCACAATCCCCTGTCTGAATGGCTGATTGCATGACACAAGAAGGCAGTTAGATGAATAGTTACTCCCTCAAGATCATCCTTAAAGGGCTGTCTAGTGTCAGAGACTCTTAGACTCTCTGTCCGGTTTTCCCTCTGACTTTGAGGTATATACAAAAATTAGACATCAGATTTGTTCTGAGCTGAATCGTGTCCCCACAAAATTCATGAGTGAAAATCCTAATCCCCAGTGCCTTGGAACATGACTATCTCTGGAGACAGGTTCTCTAAGGAGGTAATTAGGTTAAAGTGAGGTCATTAGCATGGCCCTGAATCTATTATGACCTATGTGCATATAAGAAGAGAAGCTTAGGATTCAGACATGTGTGTACAGAGGTAAGACCATGTGGAGACACAGTGAGGTGAGCTCCCACGAGCCCTGGAGAAAGGGCTCAAAGAAACTAACCCACCAGCCTCTGGATTTTAGACTTCTAGCCTCCAGATGGTATGAAAATAGATTTCTGTTGTTGAAACCACACAGTCTGTGATATTTTATTATGTCAGCCCCAGGCTGCCTAATACGGTTTCACAGATGGACATTCTCAAGTGGCTGGAAACTGTACTGAGTGGCAGAAACATTATTCAATCTTACCCTGCTCTCGTTCATTAGGAATAATCCTGACTTCTGCTCTTAGGTTCCTACAAGCAACTCAATGAGTGCAGCATGACAGATATCCAGGTGGCATTGACAGATGAAAAGAAACAACAGGTTATGGCTGACTTCCTAATAGATAAGGAACCCACATTGTTGCTATAACGCTACCCCTGAATCTATTGTAATATTAATCTACACGAATAAAACGGCAGCTCCCCAGCCTTGGAATGTTGTAATTTCACTAAATTCTACCAAGCATGTTGTTTCCTGATGGATGCTAACTATTTTTCAGAAGGAAATGGATCAGCTCGAATAAGTCAGAGAAGGGTCATCACAGAACGGGGATGCATGAGTGAGCTGATTTGTGGGAAGGTGGCAGCTGTGTTCTGAGTGGAAGGATAAAGGAGAACTCTAGCTGAGGTAGACATTCCTGGGAGGCGGGAGAGTGGACATGACGGTGGTCGTTCCAGTCATCTCTCCGCCCTGGAAGCTGGGTGGCGTCCATGAGCACATGGCCTTTCCCGGGTGACAGAGTTCATGTGAATTAAGCTGGAGCGGTCAGAGTGAGAGAAGAGTTTATAGTCCATGCGTGGGGGAGCGTTTTTCTCTTTTCCTCTGGAGCTCGTAGTGGCTGCAGTGAACCCGCAGCTGCCACAGGCATCTTTCTACCAACCTGTGAACAATGTGTTCATGTTCAAGGTGCCGAGCAGAGCAGTGGAAAGAACGGGTGCAGCTCCAAACTCTCACCAGTCCATTCACGCCGCCCAGTGGCTGGGCTTTCTACTCTGGGAGATAAAAGGCCCCCTTGTTTAAGGCATTTTGCAGTGGGATTTCCTTTATTTGCAGAAGGTCCATCTTAACAGGTTCTATAGGGTTGGGTAGAAGATAAGGGTGAACTTTCACTAATCCTTTGAAAGGCCCATCGGTAGAGCTTTAGTCATTGGAGTATTCAAAAAGATTTAAAATATCCTCTATGGAGTGGAATTTTGCTCTAAATAATTCTTCCATTTCTTCCAAGATGATGTAAGAATCAAAAGTAATTCTCACTAAGATGTGAGTGACCCTGAGCTGAACCTTTCCCTGGGCATTTGCATTCTCCCCGGTGAGCTGGCTCAGAGGAAGCTTTTATTAGTAGCATGTGGGGGTGGGGGAGGTTTTTGTGCATGACAGCCTTCCAGGTGCTAAGTCCCACTTCATAGGAGTGGGTCACTCTCCTCTGCTCCGACAGGGCTCTGTGTCTGGCACCCCCACTTTTGGAAGTTTGCTGAATCCTGACCAAAGAGGACACACACCCTACTGTGACTACTGGGTTCGCGAAAAAAAAAAAAAAAAAAAAAAGCAATATGAAGGGACTGCAGCCTCCAGGAGAGGAAAGCAGAGGAGACGAGGTTCCCCTGGAGCATGGATGGGAGGGAGGGGTGCAGAGGCTGGGGTGCTGTAGAGACAGACAAAGTTGCAGGGATTATAAGGAAGCCCTTTTCAACCCGTCTTAACGCATGCTCTCTTTGAGAGACTTCCTCCTTTTACAGTTTAGATTGCAAAAATAATAACTAAGGGAATTAAATATAAGAAAGGATAGAATAGTGAGTGCTGTGAGAAGGGTAGCTTCTTCCCGCCAGTGCAGCCCCCGAGGGACACTGCAAGCCCTCCCCCACCCCTCTGAGGAGACTCCAGACCCTGGGGTAGCAGTTTCTTCATCCCGATCCAGATGTTCCATTTGTCCTGGCTGCTAAATGAAACATAAAGCAGCGTTGTGACCGACATTGTGGTGGAGACTGAGTTAGAAAGTGTGCCTTCAGGACGCATATCTCATACTCTGTGCAAAGAAACTGGACTTGTTGGGAGAAATAGTCACAGGCCACCCTTTGTGCTTTGTGAGGATGTAGTTGAGGGGAGCAGCGGAGGGTCACTCACAGACTGTCAGCGCTGGACAGGGTCCCCTCTGTTAACACTCTGTTAGTGACTCATTGGGACAGGTGATTAATGGGTGGCTGAGCTGAGAGCTGGGAGCGTGACAATTCCCAGGTTTTGCTTCAGGGTATCTTTTTTTTTTTTTTTTAAAGAATTTGGATGGATTTTTGGCATGTCCTGGTAGAGCAGCGGTTGGGTCAATAGCTTCTGAAGGAGCGCAGGCCACATATCCCTGCATTTGAGTTCTGAGCCTGGGGTGGGGGTGAGGGGAGATAGCAACTAGTGTGAACAACTTACTAAAAATTAAAAAACATGCTTCGTCTTCCTCCTCTCTCTTCCTGCCTGTACCTTTCGTTACTCACACTCCCCTCCAAAAAAAAGAGAGAGAATTGAGATTTTCAAGGAAACCAAACATGAGTGGTTTTTTCCTTTTTGGCTTAGTGAGAGGAATACATGCAAACAGGACTCAGGGATGTGAAGAGGCCAATCCCTAACTTGTGCGATGTGGAGAAGATGGCTCACACCGCGGGTCTCCTGGTGGTGGGGATGGTGGTGGGGATCCCTGGCCTGGACATGGCCCGCCTGCTGGCCCAGCACTTGTCTAGCTCTGGCTGGGAGCACCGGTGCTGAAGAGAAGCGGCGGCCAGAGAGGAGCTCTGTTTTCATGTCAACAGCTTGGAGCAAGTGACCAGCCTGTTTCCTGCTGTGGCGCTCCAGAGCATGGTTCCTTCTGCGCTCCGATGGGAAGGCCCAGCTCTGCCTGGGTAGCTGGATGCCGCCTCCCTGTCCGCCGTTTCCAGCCTCGGGCCGAAATAAGGCAGCTTGAGTATTGATTCCACCCCCACACAGAAACTCAAAATTCCCTGGAAAAGTCCCTGTTGAATAGATAATATCATTTTGGAAGGTACGGTTTCATCAGCTTTGTTAAAGCTGTTAATTATTAGACAAAATCGATATATTTTAGTTTAATTTTGACTCTTTTCAGTTAGAAAAACTGAAAGTCATTCCTTCAAAGACTAAAAACACCAAAACCTCCAACCAGTCCCTAAATGCCTGTGTTTGGGTTTGGTGACCTTCTGGGAAACAGGGATTGGAGAAAAGGCCTCTGAAACAGAGGAAGAGGTCAGCATGTGGATTCCAATTTTCCCTTTTGGTCTGGGGGCCCCTTCCCCTTGCCTGGTACTTAGTCATTATTGCCACCTGCCTTGGGCCATGAAAGCTGTAACCACCTCAGGTCAAAGTCAGCACAAGGGGACTGTCTGTGACTGCAGTCAGGTGCAGGGGCCACAAGCCAGCAGTTAGTCAGGCAGTGACCACTACCAGAAGGATGGCCAAGGTTTGAGAAAAAAAAACACACACACACACAAAAAAACACAAAAAACCATGGAAGCCACAGAGACAGAGGGAAAGACAAAGGTGTACCCAAACAGGTGCGCTCTGGAGCTTTCCTTCCGCGGCCGCAGACAGCGGGCTGAGGGTCCGCAGATAAACCCCAGCCACTGGAGGCGAGTTCTTCATGGATCTGGGCACAGCCCACCGCCCACCCTGGCCTCCCCTCCAGGAAGTAGCCACTAGGAAAGTCCCTGTGACCTGTCGTTTGCAGACAAACTGGTTTGGTTGTTTGAATTGTGATTCTGCCAAACCACCCAAACGTGCTCGTGGCCCCGTCCTGTGGCAGAGCCGTAAATTCGTGCTCGTGTGCAGTGGTGGGGGCGGCGCTCATGTCCTAGTTGCTCGTGGAAGCGCGTCATTGTTGAAAGTGGAAACGGTCGGGGAAATGGCAGCCGCCCTAAATGGAGCTCTTCCTCTGTGTCAGACAGTGTTTAATGGTACCTGTCCTGAGGGGTTGCAATTAGAATTTTCCATTTTACAAGTAAGGAAAATGAATTTGAGAGGCTGGGTAACTCAGGCAACTAGCTTGTAAGAGTTGGCATTGCCCGGGCTCCACATCCCTGACCTGAAGGACCGCCGTGCATATGGCGGCCGTGAGGATGCTCCTGGCACAGGAGTTGACTGAGGATCCTACGGCTACACTCTGAATCCATCACAACATTTGACCAAGGCCTGCTTCCCATGGGTTGGTTCCAGTGGATGACCGATACCACAGCAGACTGGAAGGCACGGGACTCCTCCAATGGCAAATTTTACGCGAGGACTCCCTGACTGGCTGAACTTCCTTTCGTCATTTAGGATTCTTCCTCTAACCCTTCCTTCCCCGTCTTCATTCCAGCTCAGGCCATCTAACCGTTCTTGCAGCCTCTCTCATTTTCTGCCCTCCTTTCTGTAATAAAAAATTCTTCATGTTTAATCCCATTTTACCATTTGCTCACATGTGCGGCGCAGAATTTTCAGGGCAGCTTGGTTTAGCCTGCAAAAGCATAAAATGAGGGGCTAGACAGAAAACCTCAAGCCTGATGTCTTGCAGAGGCCCTCCCTGTGCTGTGTCCCTCTCTGCTCACTGCTTAGGCGGCTGGTCTTATCTCATTCATCGACTCATCCATTCACGCGAGAAGCATTTGTTGGTTTCTCACTTTGTTCTACACTCCGGGGATTCCAAGATAAATGTCCAGGAATCTGTCCTGAAGGGAAACACCGTCTGGGGGAAAGACAACTTAGTCCGCAGCTAAACACCACTAATCACGAATGCTTACTCTTTGTCAGGTACTCTATTAAGTATTTTAGATGAGTCAATTCATGGTAGACTTGCAGCTATTCTAAGAGGTAAGGTGGGGTTATTAGCTCCATTTTGCACCTGGGGAAACTGAGGCACAGGGCGTTAAGTGGCAGAGCTGGGGTTCTGCTCGACAGACTTTGCCAGGCTAAGAGTGTGCCCGGGACAGCAGGTTTCCATGGCAACAGAAACTCTGAGTTGCTCGGTTCCCACTTAAAACAATCGCCACTGGCCGCCACAGAGGCTCACCACGAAGGGTGAGCTCGTGGGTGCAGGATGCCCGTTTGGTCCTGGAGAACCGTGGCTCCGCACTCCGCCCTGGAAGGAGCCTGGTCTCTGCTGGGTCCTGTCTCCTGGCTCCCCAGAGCATCCCTGGACCACCTGACATGCGCTCCTGGGGCACAGCTGACCAGCTTCCTGCTGCAGAGGTGTGCCCCTGCCCTTTTCCACATGGAAAAGGGTTTCACAGGAACTTTAGTCTGGCAAATAAAAATTCACAAAAATAGCAAATATTTAACCTTGAGATCGTCAGGGTTCAGAGCCCTTCTGGGCGTATATCACTCCGTCACAACAAGTCCGTGCCACAGGCCTGGCAGGAATCAACATTCTCATTTTAAAGGAGAGGAAACCGGCGCTTAGAAAAGTCATGGTGACCCAGGGAATGGTACCCAGCCTTCTGTGACTTCCTTCAGGGCTCACCTTCTGGAACTCCCCAGGAGCTGCATTTAAGTTGCTAGGAAATATTACGCAATTTCTTAAAGAGTCTTGCCCTTAGTAGCCCAGGTTTTAATTATTGGGCGGCAGTAGCGGGGTGGTGTCAGCAAGTCTGGAGTTAAAGGAGTTTTTATTTTGGCTCATAATTATTTAAGCAGAGGTCAGAGTGTCATCTTATTTTGTATTTTTTTTAAAGCCAGCCACGAAGGATAATCATGCCCCCTTCCCAGCCTGAGCCTCATGTGATGCCCATGCAGCATTTTAGGGTGAAGAGGCAGGAAACGTTACCCTTCCTAAAAATGGAAAGTAAAACTGACCAGTCTGCTTCTTAGTCTCAGCTGGTTGCAATGCTAAGTCAGCGGACGCAGGAGCCAGCACACCGCCTTTTGGGCTTTCTTGGAAGTCTGATGATGGAGCAATAGATACAGGAGGAAAGACGTTTCTTCACAAGCTGTGCTATCAAGAGTTGCCTTCGGCCCCAGTGCTCGGTGGGGTGGAATAGATCACATTTCCAGGGCCTGCTCCAAACAGCCCGTCTGTCTGTTGGCACGCGAGTGCGTCAGGACCTGTGTCTGTTGAGATTAGAATTGATTCCCAAACCAGGAAGCCAAGGAGTCTAGTTATTAACAGCCTCGTTACAAGGCTGCAGAAAATTTACATAGCGAGAGGAAGCACATTTATAAGTGTCAGGAAGCCATGAAGAAAGAGGAAACTTGCAGGGGCCTGTGGCAGCTCTGCTCGGTTAGCAACATCAGGGTTTCCTGGATGATGGAGCAGGGGCCTGCCGGGCTCCAGGGCTGAGGCTGGGGGGAGACCTTTCTCCACCAACAGGTACGGATAGTGCTTCCCAAGCCCCTGACTAAACTTGGCCCCTGCCGCGGTGCGGGGTCAGAGCGGCCCTGGAGATGCTGGCTCCCTGAGAGAGGTGGGTTTCTGTGGAGCCCGCTCCCATGGTGGGCTGCAGATTCCCCAGTCCTTCCCTGCTCCCCTCTCTATCCCAGCACCTGGTGGAGGGGACTTCAGTCTGTGGCAGGAAGCTGCCCCCCAGGAGAATTACTTCCTCCCCGGGGTCATGTTTCCTGAGAGCAGCTGTCCTTTCAGTCTGGGATCTGGTTAGCAGACCGACCCTTGAGTTCTCGATGTGCTTCTGCCAAGATCCCAGCAGCCGTGACCTCTGGTCAGTCGGTTCACCACCCAGTGCCACCATTCTTCCGTCTGCAAAATGTAGATGGTGACATGTGTCACCCATGCTGGGGACACTGAAAGGAACAAACAACGTTCTGAGGGTGATGTTCGAACTCCCATCACTCAGGGCTTCTTGCATGAGGATGGAGCAACTTGACTCTAGCAGTCAGGAAAGCTTCCTGCAGGTTGACCTTGGAAGAGGGCAGTGGACTCTTGCCCTGGCTGGGAGGGCGGGAGGCCTGCAGCAGACTTGATCTCCTTGGACAAGGGCGAGCCACACTTTTCTGGGTGGCATGGCGGCCTCAGCAGTGGGGCTATTTTTGTTTAAGTTGAAGACGGGTTGCAGGGCTGGGGAGGAAGGGAAGAACCTGCATCTTTGCTCTAAAAACAAAACTAAGCTAGCACTTTGAATAATTCGTTAGAGCAACTGGATAGCAATCTCAGAGGCCTGAACACTCCTCTCTTCCTGCCCTGCTCTTTGAGGAGGACCAGCAGTCTTACTGGCGGATTAGGGAGAATAACTTCTTGTGTATGTGAGCTGGTAAAGACTGGGGTTGACGTACCGTCGGTTCTTGACCCAGAGCCTGCCCAGTGCTGCAAGTCCACTGATGTAGAGTGAGACCTCGGGAATCCACAGCAGGCACGGAACACCTGGATGGCGAAGCGGGTCGGATGGGACAGGCCAGGCCAGGCCAGGAAGCCTGTGGGTGGGGAATCAACAGCACTGATTACCTCAGGGAGTTGCATGGCTGGTGGGTGGAGTGGATTCCTTCTTCCTTTTCCCTCTCTTTTCCTTTCTCCTTATTTCCAGGGAGGCAGAATGGCCAATGTGAGTTTATTTAAAATCTGAGTTGGAGATATGACCTCGGGATTCTGCCTGACCTTTGAGGTATCCTGGGGATGATGGCAGTGAAGATGATAAGTGATGATCACCATTCAGTCATCTCACACTAACATCATTAAATAATAATCACCTCCTCCCTCTACTGACTTGATGCCAGTAAGATGTGGTGGGTCAGGGTTTCGGGCTCCACTGACCCCCTTCCCATCATTGTTGTGACTCCACGTGACTTTGGGGGTAACCTGTGACTTGCTGGTTGGGTCTACTTGTCACTCTGTTGGGAGTTTTGTAAGTAAAAGGGGTTAGTTGTACAGGAAATTGAATACCAATTACCCGAGGTGGGTGAGCAAAGGAGAGAAAGACCATGGGTGATGACTAAAAGGAAAAGCAGTTTTGATGTTTGCCGGGAAGCTGGGGGCAGGTGGGGTTATTGAAACTCAAGATATGAGTCCCACCATTGAGAATGCCTTGACTCCTCCCTGCGAGCCCACTTGCGTTTGCAGTGGAGCCAAAGCTCTGTTATTTGGATCCACACCTCCAGTGGAATTGGGGACAAGGACAGATCTGAGGTCTCCGTTTGTGCTTTCTAAGGACACACCAAGAGCTGCGACCCTGAATTTCTAAACTAATAGCTGCAAGATACACAGGAGAAATATTTAGTCTACTGAAGAATCATTTTCTCTTAGCACTCTGCATGCCTGCAATACATTTTCAGACATCAGGTTAATTATAGCTTATTTGCCCGTGTGAGCCAGTAGAGCAGGATGTTTGCGTGGTAACACTTTGCTGTCCGCTAGCGTGTGTGATTTTTTGTATGTGAAGGGCTTGCTCATTGTGTGATGGGTGGTCAGCCGCTTCCCTCCTTGGTTCTAACCTGGCTTCACAAAATAGCTAATACATTTGTCTTGGAGGGCTGGAATTATTTCAAAAAAGAAAAAAGAGAAGAGAAAAATTTTCAACTTTAGAAAAATTAAATGAACTTTTCAGTGTCTGTTTAAAAGAATATTTCTTTTTTCATGAATACTGTGGGAACAGGTCTTCAAGATGTCGACCAAGCTCCTTTGTAAGACATTTGGGGTCCTTGGACACCCAGGCTTCCCTTCCCCTAGAGCTCCTCCCTTTAGAAGGTACCCCCACATTGCTTCCCGATGCCCAAATGCTTCATTTGCTCTCATGCCTTTACCTCAGCTAGGAAAGCCCTTCTGACCCCACGTATGCGTTTGCTGTGCCTTTCAACGTCCAGCATGACTCTTGTTTGGGCTTGTCAGTGGCTTCTTTGATTTTCTGGTGGCCATCAACTGTCTTTTATAAGTTCTTGATGATCTCTTGGAACATTTGCCTTGAAGTAACCCCTGTTCTCATTTGTCTCTGGAAGTTGCAGAAAAGCTATTTCTCCCATCTGGTTCCCCACTGTCTGTGGGACAGAAACTTTCTCGTTGTGACATTTCTTGGGGGACTAGGACAGGCTTTGAATATTTGTTGATGGAATCAAGGATTGAATTATCAATTCTTTTTTAATGTAAATGGAAAATACACCCTTGTTTCACAGAAGGGTAATCTCGACATCCAAAAGCTATTGTCTTCTTTATCTTTCAGGGAGTTTTTTTCAATGTCTCTAGCTTCTGTTAAATTTTTATGTACCAGCACGTTTCTCCACAATTAGAGACATGAGCTCCCTTCATTTCATTCTATTTATGGTCTCATCACGCTGTTGTAAGTCTCTTCAGGCCATCCCTTGAGAGGACACACTTTAGGGTTCCCCACGGGGCTCCTTGTCATACTCGTGTAGTCGAGATCACTGGTGATTAGAAATGTGCACCTCTGAGCCAGGATGCACATGCAGAGGGAACACAACCCCCCTTTTTCTCATGGACTGCACTCCCTAGCTTGCTTGGCTCCTCATTCTTCCAAGAAGTCTTTGAACCTTCTTCACCCTTTCTTTCATCAGCCACACTTGGACACAAGTCTTGAACACAAGTCGACAACCCTTCTTTCTTCATCCCAGCCCAGAGACACACAGGTCCCCCACCCCATCCCAGTGGCCATCTCTCTTTCATTCCAGATTCATCAAGACTAGGGGGAAGCTCTTACATTTCAGTCGAAATTTATATTCTTAATTTACTTCTCATCTGCTTTCTTTTTCCCAGTCATCAGCAATTCAGAAAAAAAAAAATCCCGCGTGTGTCGGCTGCCGGTCTCCTTCCTCCCTTCCCACTTTCACTTAACCTAGTTTTAAAAATCACTAATGAATGTAGCTTAACAGAAACATTATAGCATAATTCCACTTTTCTCAAATTTCAGTCACTTGAGAATCATCCGCCTGATTCGTGACTTATCTTTCATAACAACGTTATTAAGGTATAATTCATATTCTATGTAATTCATCCATTTAAAAAGAGTAATTTGTTTTGAGAATCTTACATTGCCGATTCTTAAAATTTGTGACAAAATATGCATAGCATAATATTTGCCATTTAAGCCAATTTTAAGTATACAGTTCAGTGGCTATTACCGACGGTTACGACCATTCCCCCAGATTTTCCATTGTACTATTAACTTCGCATTTGCTTCTGCCAATTCATATTTTTATTTAAGTGAGTTTATTTGAAAAGGAAACTTGAGCACTATAACTGCAAAACCAGTGTCTCGACTTAAGAAAAGGTAACTATCAAAATAAAACCAGGAAGGACTAAGCATCGTTGTTAAATTCTATCAGAAACTCATGCCTGCAGAGCCCCTGGGCTTCCTTGCTGTGGTTTGGAGGGAGAGACGCGTGTTCAGGAAGCATCTCTCTTCTTGATCTGGGTGGGATTGAAGGAATTGAAAGGGCATATTTTCTGACTATGTGACGGGCGTCACGCCCTGCCGCACACTTTAGAATCATTTTCTGTACCACCAGGGTGCCCGGCTCGCTGAGAAGTGAGATCTGAGCCCATGAGAATTAACTTCCAGTCAGTCCGCGCTGTGTGACTCGGACAGTTTACTCAAGTTTCTGTGCCATAGTTACCGCATCTGTGAAATGGGGTGAATCATGTCAGTCTCCTACATACTGTGGGAACATGGAATCCTGTATGTTAAGGGTTGCGCTCGGTTCCTGACCTACAGTAGCTGCTCAAAAAAAAGGTAATCGTGGTGGTTTTGATGAACTGTTCGTTATGTTTTTTCAAAGCTTAGCGTTACTTTCCAAGAGAAGTTAGCCGTCCACTCTGAAAACAATTCTCCCATTGTCCAGCGCTCCTTACTCGCTCCCTCCGAAATCTGAAAACACTGGCACCCCGGCAGTGCCAGGCAGCGTGCAGCAGAGCTGCATCAGCGCCGTGGTCTGAGAACGCAGCGGCCTCGGTGACCTGGACCCCATCCCTGGACGGTGCCTCCTTGCCCTGGCGGCCGCGCGCCTGCCCCAGCCGGCGTTGCTTTGAACAGGTCGGCACCACCAGGCGTTGGTGAGGAAAAGCCCGCGTCATATCTCATGAGCTGCAGTCGCCGGCCCAGAGCAGCCTGGCAGGTAACGCTGCTTCCGGGCCCGGCTCGACCCGCGAAGGAGGCACAGACGCTCGGGCCCAGGCCCCCCTGCCTTCTGCTCGCTGCCGTGTGATGTGGGCCGGGCTGCTGCCAGCCTTTGAGGCATGGAGTTTCCATTTATAAAACAAGAATGGAATATTGATTCCTATCTCACGAGGCTGTGGGGGGGTTGAATGAGATTGTGACTGTCAAGCAGTCACCACGACGTTCAGTGAATGCTAACTGTTCCCGTCACCTGCTCACTCTCCCGGGACCAGCTGTCCATGTGACCTGGGGGGGTCCAGCTTCATACGTATACTAATTTCATTGAAAGTCATCGGTTTTTTTAGACCCAAATAATGTGCAGACTGCTTTGTAAAAAAAAAAAAAAAAAGAAATTACAAACCTTAAGTACTTAATTTTTTTAAAGGAAAAGTACAGGCAGGCAGGCAGGAGGAGAGAGGAGGAAGCAGCACTTTATTTATTTCATCTGGTTGTTCGTCTTGCTTCCCTGGAGGCCCCCTGGGGCTTGAACCTACGGCCTTGGGATGTGTGTGGTCTGCATCGGGTGAACTAAACCTCTAGGCCACCAGGACATGCCTGACCCTTTAGTGCTGGTGGATCATTTCAGTGTCATTAAATATGTACACAGATATTTCTCTGTTATACGTGTTCCTTCCTGATGCTGAAACAAAACAAATGAACCAGGTACAAACACGTGTAAAATAAATAAAAGGCAAATTGAGGGCCCTGGCTGCGTCATAGGCGATGCTGGATTACTGAAGTTGCATCAGGAACACGGCCCAGGCTGCGGGGTCTCAATTCTCTGGGGTGTGAGCAGGAGCTCTCCAGTGCTGTTTGTTCTGTGGCTCTCACGCTCCCTTCTCTGTAGGAGGGGTGAGGGGCACCCCATTTACGTTACTGATCGTCCTGTCCCTGACGGTCCTCAGCAGCACTGACATTTGAGTAGCAGCGTGACCTGGCTGCAGAATGCGCTCTCCCTCTCTCCTCTCTCTCTCTCTCTCTCTCTCTCTCTCTCTCTCTCTCTCTCTCTCTCTCTCTCTCTCTCTCT